>NESQ01000435.1:0-70248 GCA_003070745.1 Tuber borchii
ATCCCTAGTACTACTACATCTGGTGTTAGAAGCTCGAGCCCACCAACAAGCAACTAACCACACCACAGCCCGGGCGCATCAGGGGCGTAACCAACTCACGGCGAAACACGGTGACCGGGGTAGAAGGAGAAATAGTAGTCGTGGCAAAATATCTGATGCTTCAGTACACCCTCTTTGTTGATCCACTCCCGGACCCGGTTACTTTGACTTCAGCGGTGCACGGTGTTTGGAGTCGCGCGCAGGATGAGATTGCGGACGCCGGGAATATTGAAGCATCTGAGAAAAGTCTTGACCTTGTAAGTACATTCGGACGTGATAAGATACAGGGTGTTTTACTAACTATCAAAGATACGGCAAAAACACTCGGCTGTGCGGGGGCAATTCGTATATTATATAAAAAATAACATAAAGAAATTATACGAATTGGGAGGTGACCCAACAGCTATCGCGCGTAGGGTCGAATACCTCCTCGAAGAGGACAGGTTCATTTGTCCCTCAGATGGATATGAGGTTGGTATCACGGATTGAGAAATCCGGATTTTGGATCACTACTGACTATGAACTGGGCGTAGGAAATAACCTTCCGGTTCCTTGCGCCCCAGATTGCCGACACAATATATGGTAAGTATTTCGAGGGCAAGAGAACGGTGGGGATCTTAAACCCGGGTTTTTTAGAGTGTTTCAATGAGACGATCGCTGCCTCACATGTGCAATACTCTGCCATACCCTGCGGGCGTGGCGAACTGGGGCACTCCTTGACCCTCCGGAGTTCAAGTCTGAGGCCGTCAGAGGTAAGAGTTTCCTGATCTCCGGGCCTTTCGTTCCGTTCGTTCAGGACGTAGAGAGCTCACAAATTCGCAAGATCTGTTCTTATGGCAGAGGAACGCATGGCGGGGGTTCCCAAGGGCGACGCAAGAGTTGATGCTCCGGAATCTGCGTGAAACGATCATGGATAAGGTTAACCAAGAAAATCGAGTTCTGAAGGAGAGGCATGAAGGCTTTGCCGACAATCATGAGGCAGTTCACGCGGAACTGGAGCGTCAGCTATCCAGCCGGAATCCGAGACGACCCGCTGCGCGAGAACCGACACCAATCAACACTGGCGCGAGGGGCCTAGTAGGACGCCTGGAGAGTCAACTGGAGCGTGAGCTATCCAGCCAGGAGCCCAGACTAGCAGCTGCGCGAGAACCGACCCCAATCAACACTGACGGCAGGGTCCTAGAAGGACACCAGGAGAGTCAAGATGCGTCGCAGGAGAGCGCCAAGTCATTCGACTTTAGCCAGTGGCCTTTGCTTGGCCGCTTCGAGGCTTGGATGCTGAGTCGGTGACTTTTGATAACTCACTAGACTTGACGCTGGAGCAGGAGCAGGAGAGCGCTGCCAACCCAGATCTAGCCAGTCGCCTTTCCCTGAGCCTGGATGACTTTCAGGAAGATCAGGCAGCTGCGGGGGAGAACGTTCGCCAAAACGGCGACGAGGTCATATAGAATAAATAGATTTACTAGGCCGAGCGGTGTGAGCAGGACGTAGTGATGGGCACGATCATGCTCGATACTCGAGCATGATCGTGCCCATCGTGCCCATCGCTACAGGACGTCGAGGCGATCACAATGTAATAGTAGTAGATAAAATAAAATATGGGAACAAAGCTTAATAGAGTACCAAGCGTGCCAGTGGAGTACTAGTACTAGTGACGAAGTCGTGAACCGGCGTGTAAGATGTTGAGCAATCTCGAAGGCGTCTGGAAGATAGACGTATGGATTCTTGACGGCGTCAGGAGACATTGGCCTAGCCTCAGATGGTATCCTGCAGGCGTCCAAAGAGCACCGAGCAGCATCGGGACGTGATAGCAAAAGTAAGTTGCATCGTGATGTGATTGGTCGAGAAGGTGATCGTCAGGAGGTGAGAGGCGAGGAACAGAGGCCGTCAGGATGCGAGAGGCTAGAATCTGAGGCCGTCAGGAAGGGAGAGGGGAAAATCTGGAGGCGTCGGGACGCAGGGGCGGAGCATTGGACGTCTTCAGGAAGAAGAGGACGCAGGGATCGACGTCGGGATGGCGTCAGGATGCGGTGGGACGGGATGGCGACGTCAGGATGGAACGTCACACGGACGTTGTGTCTAGAATCGCGGTTGAAGTTTTGAGCGTCCCGAGCGTCAGAAGCACAGGACGCTCAGGACGCATATTAGAATTTTTGCTGATGTCCTTCCCCTCAGGGAAGGCTCCTCGCCTCTCCCCCTGTTGGGCTCGGCCTTGTTGACGGACCTCCCGGCCCTCCCCTCTGAATCCCTTATTCGGGCTTCCTACTCCATTCTCCTGCGCAGGGCCCGGGCCATGATGTTAGACTCATGGAAAGCCACTGCCCCGCCGCCAGCATATTATTCCTTTCCTCTCACTATGACTCCGCACCCGTTCATGGGCCTAGGCAAGTTCATGGCAGGTCGAATTCATCAAATGCGGGCCCAGAAGAGTTATCTGGCCGCCCATCCCACCTGGTCCCAACCTGATCTCTCCCCACTCTGTCCCCTATGTGGAGAAGAGAACGAGAATTTCAGTCATGCCGTCCTCCGCTGCGAAGCCAAAGCCTTCCCTAGGGCCCGCCACCTCCAAGGTGTGCCCTCGGTAGAGTCTGACTCCCCACTTTGGTCCTCCGCCCAACTCTTCCTAGGCCTCGCCTCATATATAGATGAGACGTGCACCAATTTCCCTCCCACTATGGGTACCTACGAGATGTCTTCCCCCGTGTCAATGGTTTTTCCCTCATCCCCGGCTGCCAAAGGGCTTTTCTTTTCATCTCCTTTACGTCCCACCTGAGGTACATTTGTGGTTTACTTCGCTTATGTGTGTTTTATGATTTTTCTTGTTTAGCTTGTGTTGGTTTGACTTTACTTGTTGTTGAATTCCGTATGTTGGTATTGTGTCGAGTACTTGACACAGCTTGGAGATGATTTGTTTGAGAGTTTATTTTGTTATTTTGTTTTTGGGATTAAGGTTTTCTTTACGCCATAGCTAGCACTGCATGCGAGTTCTTGTACCTTAACAATGAATACATGAGATAAAAAAAAAAAAAAGAAAAAAACCTCTACCTTATGCAAGTGGAAGCACCCAAATCGGACGACGTCGCATAAAGTTACAAGCCCTCAAAGATATTGGATTGAAGAGTGGTCATTAAGTAACGGGACAAAAACTGCGTGAAAGTTAGACACTTCAGTCTGGAAAGTCGCCCAGTACTAGAAGAATAGTCTATACCCAGGAAGGGGGTCGGGGAACCCCCAAAGGACCTGTTAGCATAAGAACGATAACTATGATCGTAACCATTGGTTCGATTCATAGTCAAGAGTCGTATAATGCCGGTAGATGAAACCGCAAGACGCACATGTAGTCTGGTTTCCGACGGGGCTGACAAAAGAAGACTGGCCATCTTCGGTTCAGCAGGTAGTCTCTCTCCGTTAGCAAACGTGGGTGATTATTCGTAACTTGATTCGCTTCGGATAAAAGATCGTACGAACATTACGAGAGGTGTCCACACCATCTTAGAATAAAAGTTCTTACGTGTCTACAAGTCGCGTATGGGTGCAGAGGTTTTTAGGGTCAGAAAAGTTTCGCACTTCTGTCGAAGTCAGAAAAAAGAGTAAGAGATCCTTAGTTATATAGAATGATTATGTAGCCCGCGAACACCCAGACGCGGAATATAAATATTGAGGTGTCTTCGCAGCCTATACAAATAACAAGCAACGGAGAAGAGACCTTAACAATATATACACGTTATAACTTCACAATTCTTATCGCACTATTACTTTATCTTGAAACATTCGTCTTCCTAGACGATACTCTCCAAACACACATTACCGATTCGGGCCATAGCGTCATAAATCTTTATTCATTACGCTACCCACATAACACTACGGTCGATTTCTCTGCTCTCTTCGATTACGTTTTCGCTCGAGGCTGCCTAGTCAGACACGCACATGTTTCCGATAGTTCCTACGATACTTGGGTCTACCCTTCCTCCTCTCTTCTTGGTCTCGTCCCGTTGCTCGGTTACAGCTACACTTCCCCTCTTTTGGCTGGTACTCTACTACCACTCGGCCTTATGCCCCCCGCGGCTGTCCATGGTCGCATCCTCAGTTACGCTCTGTCGTGGTATTGCACCGCCTCCTCGATCGATGTCAATGCCTTGGGTCCGCAGTAATGTCGGTCACCAACTTCTTTAAGTTATTTAGGCTGCCCCTACGGAGATGGAGTTTCTATTGTTTGTTAGGTTTCTTTGTAGTGGAGTTTCTGTCTTTCCCCGTTTGTGGTCTTTCTTTTGTGAAACTTTCGTTTGTTCAGGGGAGCTTTCTGAAGGGTTTTCTGCGTCTTCCTGCTTGCTTGCTGAGAGTATTTGTTACTTTTTTGAGGGCGAGATGTGCAGTTGGGCCCATACCACAGGGTCTTGGGGGCGTGGCTTTGATCCCATGGGGGGAGAGATGCGTAGATTTTTCTTGGCCATAGCTAGCGCTGCATGTCTGGTTTTTCCTGGTAGTTGTACGTATACAATGCAAAACTGAGATAAAAAAAAAAAAAAAGCGAAAAAAGGCCTCTTGGTTGAGACACGAACCATCCCCCCTACACCTCCGGCCATTGAAATCTCAACACCACGAGAAATCATCGTCAACATCCACCTCCCGTACTCCTAGTGAGCTGCAACTCCCGATGATAGATTCGGACTTGGGCACCCGTTTCTTAGGGCCTGTCCCAATACCCTCTCAGTTTTTGCTTCGCGTTTTCTCCTGGCTTCCTCACACTTGTCTCGCGGCCTCGTTTAGCATCTACACGGTCGGCAACCCCTCGTCATACCTGCGTTTCGTCGTTTAACTTCGGGCGATCTCTGAAGTAGCGGCACTGGTGGCCTTGCTTTCTGGTATTGCACTCCCTCCTGAACGCTTCGGTCAGTACGGTCGCATCGCGACAAATCGTGACCCCTTGGTGGTACTCGTCTCCCGCGTCACTGTCCTGGGTTTACCCCTCCTCTCCTCCGCTCGGTTTCGTCCCGTGGCTCCGTTACAGCCCAACACCTCCCGCACACCATCGGCCTATCTTTAGGCCGGCGCACCACCCCCTCTCACGCTCGGTGGCTCGCGCCCCTGGCACCACTCACGCCACTTGCGCCTTGGACTCGTGGATTCCCTCGGCTCCCCTGCCACACGTTCGACCATCAGCCCCGACTGCCTGGCCTATATGGCCCTGGTACTACTACCCTCGAGTATGGCTACGGATCTTTAGTTTTCTCCTCTGGGATTGGCAAACGCTCATCGTAGCGGATATGCTTTCTCTTGGTTTGATTTCCTACGGGTTTTGGTATTTTTGGTTTTGCTCACTGTCGGGTTGTTCCTTGGGTTTTTGGTAGATGTTCTTTTTGGTGCTTGTGGTTTTCTATGTATATACTTTGGTTGCTGTATTCAGCGCCTGGGCGCTTGATGCGGGTTTTAGACCAGGGGTTTTTGCCCCACGGTTTCCACCGCCTCGACGAAGGGCTAGACTGGTTGGAGGTTTGTTGCGGCCGTATCCATTGCGGATGTATGCTATTTTTGTACCTTGAACAAAATTTAAAGTATGATAAAAAAAATAAAAAAAAATAAAAAAAGACCTCTTTGTTGAGACACGAACCATCTCCTCTACACCTCTGGCGATTGAAATCTCAACACCAGGAGAAATCATCGTCGGATCCATCCTTTCTTCACCGCACTCTCAGTGAGCTGCACCCCCCCCTATGATGGACTCGGACTTGGGCACCCGTTTCCTATGGCCTGTCCCATCCCCCTCTTCGCTTTTGTTTTGCTTTCTCGCAAAACATTCGCACGGTCGGCAACACCCTCGCGTCCATGTTACAGACGGCTGGGATCACGGTTCGCAGTAAGAGAAAACTTCTCACCAGGCTACGGTCGATTTCTCTACTCTCTTCGATTACGTTTCGCTCGAGGCTGCCTAGTCAGACACGCACACGTTTCCGATAGTTCCTACGATGCTTGGGTCTACCCCTCTTCTCCTCCGCTCGGTTCCATCCCGTGGCTCAGTTACAACCAAACATCCTCTCATTAGCTGGCATTCTTACTGCCTCTTCCCCTGGGTTCACCCCTTCCCCATGGCTTGGCTCGGCCACAGCCCTCGGTTACGCTCGGTCATGGTATTGCATTGCCTCTGTGGATGATGTCAACGCCCTGGGTTACGGAGTAATGCAATGGAGTTGCTTGGTTTTAGCGTTTTGTCCCCCCGATCTGTATGTCGGGTTTCTGTTAGTGTACTCTGGGATATTAATGTGGTTTCTTTTGTTACTTGTCAGGGGGAGTTTTCGGGTCCGTTTTTCCTGTTGTCTCCTGCCTGTTGTGTTTGATGATTTGTTTCCGTTGTCTACTTAGCTGATGGGGGTTTTTTGTCTTCGCGGCTGGATCGTGCAGTCGGTTCCATCCCAGAGGGACTTGGGATGATGGTTTTTTCCGGTGGTCCGAGGAGGTTTTCTTTGCACAGAGGGTTTTTGCTTTACCATAGCCACCGCTACATGTAGTCGTTGTCCCCTAAGTAGTTGAATACAATCGCACATGATACAAAAAAAAAAAAAAAAAAGGCCTCTTGGTTGAGAGTTCTTCACGCAACTATCTAAGTTAGTTTCCTACAATATACTTTGATCTCTACACTTTGCATTACCGGGCCGAGGACATAGTGTCTCTCATGAGCTTAGCGATATATCGTACGAGACAGGAGTCTGTATACTTAGCTGTAATTATTCGTACGAACTCAGAAAAGTGTGATAGCTATCAAGGATAGGGGTTACCTGCTGCTAGTATCGCCAGAAGGGAAGAGGGTTGTAACATTTGGTTGTATCTACCATAAGCAGCACTTAACCAGAAACAGACAAAATGGAATCACCACAAGAAGACGACATCCAAGTAGTGGCATTCGATACTACTCCGTTAGGAGGAGTACTCGACCAGACACTAAGAGAATCAAGGGCAACGAGCCCAGAGATACTGGAATCAGCATTACCGGCCGGATCAGAAACAACTACACTACCAGGCGGAACTTAAAGAAACAAAATGTCGCTAGCAACAGGAGCAGCAAACACGACCCAAGAGGGAACGGCAGACACAGGCAATACCACTACCCAAATACCAGAACTCAGTACAGATCAGCTACAACAAATCATTATGAATCTCACAGGAGGAAATCGAAGACCGAAGATCAAAGAACCAGAGACATTCTCAGGAGATCGAACCAAACTACAGGAATGGCTGGCACAGCTCAAAGTCTACTTCACAGCTGTGGGGTGGACCGAAGGCTATCATACTGACCGAATCCTATACACCTCAAGTCTTCTAAGACGAGACGCAGGAGCATGGATGACACCATATGTGGAAGGATTGATCTCTCATGAATGGGAGACATGGAGAGCATTTGTGGAAGAAGTCAAAAATCAATTCGGAGCTATTGACGCCATGGGGGAAGCGATACTCAAGATACAAAAACTACGACAAGGAAACAGAACTATGATGGAATACTGGAACGAATTCTGACTAGCAGGTATGGAAGCAGACCTGGACGATCACATGGCAGGAGAATGTCTACTCGTAGGAATGAATACCGCACTCCAAGAAGCGTGGGGAGCAGACAGTGGGGATTTCATCAACACGGAAACACTAGCCAAATGGGCAATCAACAAGGAAGCTAAATTGGCCACGGTCAAACACATACAAAAGAAAGACACAACAGAAAGGACGACTAGTGCCCTATGAAACTTAAACGGAACATTTAGGCCAACAAGCAACAACACTGCAGAAGGAGATCCAATGGACTTGGATGCGACAAGGCGGAAACCAAGACTGCACCCTGATGAGTTCAGGAGAAGATTAAGGGAGAAACTATGCCTCAAATGCGCAGGGGCAGGACATCAAGTACAAAACTGCGACAGGCCAAGAGACTGAAGGAACTATACCATGACACCTAAACAAGGACAATTCCAGAGAAAGGTGGGACCTTGGGCCGCCAGGCCGAACATCAGAGATATTGAAGTCAAGGAGGAGTCTGAACAGTCGGGAAATGACAGAAGTCCCCAGTAAGAGATGGTACTAGGTACAGACCAGAACGGAAACCCATCATCATGGAAAATTACTATGCGGCACTCAACTACACGGAATCACTCGACTGAGAAAACGATCATATCATGATTAAGATACAGCTACACCGAAAATAGGAGTCAGTTACGATAAACGCGATGATCGATTCAGGGGCCACTAAAGACTTTATCAACTGAGGCATATGCACGAAACACAGAATTATGAAAACAAAGGCCAAGAAAAGGAGGAAAATTTACCTTGCGGATGGGAAGCGAAGCGCTATGGGTCCAGTCACCCATTTGGCGAAAGTACCTATGGATATCAACAGCCATAGGGAATTGGCGACCTTGCAAGTGGGGAATCTCTAAAACCATGAAGTTATCCTAGGAATGCCATGGTTACGAACGCACAATCCCACGATCGATTGGGATCAGAAGAAGATCACATTCAACAGCGAACGATGTACGACATAGTGTCTCAACAGTTCGCCAGTTGCATATGCAGTACCAGAAGATGAGGCTCAGAAGTAAAACCTCCTCACCAAGTACTCAGAAGTACGGACCGAAAGGGACGAACAAGTCCAAGTTCAAAGATTATCTCCTCAGGCTAGGATGTCTACGAAAGGATCGAAGGAGGCAGCAGGATATGACCTATATGCCAATGAGCAAGTTTGTATACTTGCAGGAGAACAGAAGACGGTCGGAATCAGAATAGCCATTGGGCTACATCAGAACACCTACGGGCGCATCGCTCCGCAGAGTAATTTAGCAGTCAATCACAGACTCACAACCAATGCGGGGGTAATAGATCCGGATTATACCGGAGAACTCAAGGTGGTCTTGGTCAACCAAGGTACCGACCAGTTCCAGGTGGAACAAGGCGATCAGATCGTACATTTGATTATCGAAAAGGTCAATACAAAAGAACTGCGGGAAGTCCATGAATTGAAAAAGACGGATCGAGGAATGAAAGGATTTGGAAGCACAAAAGAATCTGAAAAAGACAAAAGACCAATCAGCATTAGCGAAATATCAGCAAAAGCATTCGGAAGTTTTTACGGAAGAGGAGAAACAATGGGCATCCTAAGATGGGACCCAGTCCACGACGAGATCTGCTTGGAAAAGATCACTATCCGTACCGAACTGGCAATCAAGGAAAGACAGAAGAAGAAGGAGGAAGAAAGACAAACCCTCCAAGAGATGATACCAAAGGAATATCATGAATATCTCTATGTATTCGGAAAAGGGGAAAAAACAACATTACTACCGCATCGAAAAGGAGTCGACCTGGGTATCGACCTAGAACCTGGTGAGAAAGTACCGGAAAAGAAGATTTATCCGCTTAGCTATGATGAGATCCAGGAACTACACAAATATATCAAGCAAAATGAAGCAAGAGGATGGATAAGAGAAGTGAAGGCCAAAAGGGCATCACCAATCATATTCCTCAAGAAAAAGCATGGAAGCTTGAGACTCTGCGTGGACTATCGGGGACTTAACGAAGTCACAAAAAAGGACTGATATCCACTACCGCTGATAGGTGAAGCATTGGATCGGCTAAGTACAGCCAAGTACTTCACAAAGTTGGATATCAAAGACGCCTACCACAATATCAGAATCTGAGAAGGAGACGAACATAAGACAACTTTCAGCAGCAAATTGGGAACTTACGAGTACCTAGTGGTACCATTTGAACTCTGCAACACACTGGCAGTATTCCAAAAATAGATCAACAGGGTACTACTGCGATACATCGACATGTGTTGCATAGTATATTTGGACGATATTCTCATATACTCGAACAACTTTGAACAACACCGAAAGGATATCAAGAATATTCTGGAAGCTCTTCAACCATCAGGAATCAAAGTCAAACCATCGAAATGCGAATTCCACAAAAAGGAAATGGAATACCTACGATTCGTGGGTAGTCAAGGAGGAGTCAAAGTCAACAAAGTTAAGACTCAAGCAATATGGGAATGGCAACCACCAAAAACAAAGACGGAAATCCAACGGTTTCTAGGATTTTGCAACTTCTACTGACAATTCATAAAAGGATTCAGCAGAATAGCAAAACCACTATACGAACGGACACACAAGAAATACGACGGCAAATAGAAATGGGAAGTCAAAGAAAAACAAGCCTTCGACGAACTTCGTGAGTCACTCACCACGACTCCTGTACTGGTTTATTTCGACCCAAGAAGACCAATCAAGATCGAAACTGACATTTCAAAATATGTATGCGTGGGCATACTATCAGCGCAATGCGAAGACAGGAAATGGAGACTAGTGGCAGACTGGTCCAGCGAATGAGAGATGCTCAACTCAACTATGATGTACACGACAAAGAGCTATTAGCGGTGGTATAGGCATTCAAAGAATGGAGAAGATGTACTAATGGCAGCCGATATCAAATTCAAGTCTTCACCGACCATAAGAACTTGACAACATTCATGACCACCAAGGTCTTGACAGACAAGTACGATGGGTACGAAAACTGAGTCAATACCATTTCAGAATCATATATTGACCAGAAAGAGAAGTGGGAAAACCAGACGCCCTTACGAGAAGGACCAGAGACATACAAACCCTGAAGGGGAAACAAATATCGAAACGAGAAGCAATATTATTGCCAAAAGCGCAATTCTGGGAAGAAGCAGCAATTGAGGAAATAGAACTAGCAGAGTTCTACGACAAAGATGAAGGGAGGATACAAGAAACATCAAAAAGGGACGAAGAAATCCAAACAATCAAACGAGCTTTGCAAACAGGAGATAAAGAGTTGAAGGGAGTAGGATTAGGGCTATGCCACTGGAAGGACGGATACCTATGGTACCAAGGGAAAATATGGGTCCCCAATGACGAAGGGATAAGGACGACTCTTATCTTCAAATACCACGACCAACCACAAGCAGGGCATAGTGGGACAACGAAAACTACTGAACTTATCGGAAGACGATATTATTGGCCAAAGATAACAGAAACTATTAAGAGATATGTTAAGAACTACGACACATGTCAAAGAACAAAAGTTGTACGACATGCACCATAAGGCCTCTTATAACCAAACGAGGCCCCTGACAGCCCTTGGAAATCTATCGCAATAGATTTCATCACAGACCTTCCGAAATCTGAAGGATATGATACAATACTAGTCATTATTGATCGCATGAACAAAATGAGTCATTTTATTCCCTGCAAGAAGGATCTCGATGGACGGCAGTTCGCAAACCTGTTTATGAGAGAAATAGTCAGGCTTCACGTACTACCACGGGATATCATTATGGATAGAGGAAAACTATTCACATCTGACCTATGGAAAAAGACAACGGAAATACTCAGAATCAAATGAAGACTAAGGACAGCTTTTCACCCTCAAACGGATGGACATAGAGAAAGAACAAATGCGATACTGAAACAATATCTATGAGGATATATCAACTACCAACAAGATGATTGGTGCGGATATCTGCTACTAGCGGAGTTTGCATATAATAACGGATATCAAGAAACCATCAAGAACATACAATTCTTTGCCAACTATGGAATCAACCCTGAATATGAGATGATAGGACTTCTCATCTAAGGAAATCAGAAGAAACCCGAAGAAATGACTCAATTTCATGACTTATTACGAAGCGAAATGGTTGTACCACAATTACGACAAAAAGAATACTATGATCAGCACTGAAAACCCGATCCGAACTTACGATCAAGCGATAAGGTGTAGTTACTACTACAAAATATCAAGACCACAAGACCATCAAAGAAACTAGACTACAAGAAAATCAGACTATTCAAAATCTTGGCAAAAGTCGAGACGAGCAGTTATAAACTGGACTTACCACCGTCAGTGGCAATACACAACAGATTCCATATCTCACTCCTCGAACCCTACCAAGATAACTGATTCCCATCTCAAATGCAAGAAGCTCCTCCGCCTATCGAAATCGAAGGCAAAACAGAAGATGAACTCGACGAAGTCATTGATTCCCAACTCCACCACGGAAAGCTGCAATATAGAGCTAAGTGCAAAGGATATTCACAACAACACGACAAAGTCTGGTACCCCTCAGAAAACTTCAACAAGGCACAACATACAGTCCAACATTTCCACCAAAGATACCCAAGTAAGCCAAGAATGGGTCGAACTCAAGCCCTACCAAAGCTGGGGAGACAGCGAGTCCAACCCAGGGACATTTCTGCCTACTAGCCCCAGCTACAATCTACCAACCAAAGAAGAACTAAAGGAAAGACAGAGAAAGGCGATTGAAACGGCAAAACACAATGGCCTATCATGGATGGCATGTTAGTACGACGGGTGCTGCGTGCACCTTAGCGAGAAATAAGGACAAGGGTGGTACTGACAAGAACCAAAAAGGAAGGGACGACCCTCAAACGAGGTACACGGAAAGAAACAGTGGGAGGACTGTTTCCGGAATAACTGCCGGCTACATAAAAAGGAGAAGATTAGAGCCGGGTATTACCCCAAGAAAGGCGGAGCCAAGGAAACCCTCACAAAAGAGGACGAAAAAAGTGAGGCAATTAAGAGAAACCTTGAGGAGACAGTTGGCAGAGGAGGGGGGTGAAATTTCAGAAACAACAACTATTCCAGACCCGGAAAGCCTAAAGAGGCAGGTTGGAGAAATGTTAGACGAAGGAGATCAACTTCAGAAACGACTAAAGGACCAACGAGAGTTGATCAAGGATCAACAAGCGAAAATCTCAGAACAACAACGAGCTATAGAGGTTGGAAACCTCACCCTTGAAGTTGTAAGCAAGAGATGGGGAGACTCCGAAGATATTATTCAGAGAATTAGAAAGGAGGAGAGATGTTTAGAAAGCCGGGCGATAGACTTGGACATTGAGCATCGTGGGACCAATACTAGGGGGAGAGGGAGCTGATGTCACAAACGGTAACTAGCAGAAGAAATTTCGACATGATTTATCCTTGTAAGTCATAGGGTTTAGTATTTCACATGACTATGTGATAGCGTGTCATTCCTTTGTTATGATTGGTGTATTGTTTTGACATGACTCATGATTGTGGTGATATGATTATGACTTTCGCACATGACTCATAGTTATGAGTCATTGGTTTCACATATGTGACGCAAGTTGCGCACATGATATGGTTATTGTGTTTGATTGGTTGATTGTTTATTACACAGTGACTCACAGAAGTCAGCTCATGGATTAAACACTATGACTCACTATGAGTCATAGGGGCGTGTGACAAGAAGGATGAGTCATCGGTTGTGGGAAGAACGGGTATAAAAAGAGGACCCTTATGGCGTCTTGGTTGTTTCTCGCCTCTCGTCCAGGTCCAAGCCCTGGTGGTCCTCCCTGCTGTCCCTTCTTCGTAGGGAATATCACTCCGCGTCCCGCAAAGGCAGGTCCTCTCTCTCCCCGCAAGATAGGATGGCGGCCAAGCTCTCTAAGAATGGGTACTTTAAGGCCATCAAGAGTACAAAGAACGCCCACTGGAGGTCCCTCCTTGCGAACGCCACCCCTCGCTCCATTTGGACGGTCAAAACGTTTCCTCTAGGCCGGCCAGTCTCTCGTTTTCCGTCCTTTCCAGAGGCTTCCACCCCGCTAGACATCAATTCCTCCCTCCTGGCTCACTTCTTTCCTGAAAAGCCCGTCGCCTCGCTACCTGCCAACCTCTCTGTTTTCAGCGATGCCCCCCCCTTGACCCCCGAGGAAGTCTCCCTGGCTCTCTCCAAGTACTCCCCGTCTTCCGCTCCCGGTCCGGACACCATTCCCTACTTCGTATGGAAAGCCCTCCATAAGGCCCATCCCCATATCCTCACTTCACTCCTGGGCCCTCTCCTGGTCTACGGCCATCATCCTGCCTCCCTCAAGCGCGCTCACGGGGTCGTTCAGGACAAGCCTGGCAAGGCCTCCTATGACTCGCCTGCTTCTTTTCGCATCATCGTCCTCTTGGAAATGGTTTCCAAGATCCTTGAAAGAGTCGTCGCCTCCCGCCTCTCCGCTGTGGCCCGCTTTCAGGGGCTCCTGTCCCCCAATCAGAGTGGCTCTCTTCCCACCCTCTCCTCCTTTGACGCCTGTACCGCGATGGTTAATTCTGTCCGCACGCTCCAGAGGTCTCGTAGGAAAGTTTCTTCTTTGTTTTTGGACATCAAGGGCGGTTTCGACAACCTTGATGCCTCCATCCTTTGTTCCCTCCTTCGCAGAAAGGGGGTGAATCGTTATTTGATTTCTTGGGTTTTGTCCTTTTTGACCAACAGAAATTGCTGTTTGTTATTTCAGGGGTCTCCCAAGGTTTTTTCGTCAGTTACTGTTGGGACCCCACAAGGGTCTCCTATTTCTCCATTGTTGTTTGTGATTTATGTTTCTTGTTTACATGTTCAAATCCCGAAGGGGATCATTTTGTCTTATGTTGATGATTTTTCTATAACAGTGGCTTCTTCTTCTTCTTACCGTACCAACGTCAGGCTGCTTCAAAGAACCTTTGGGGTTATGAAGGCTAAAGCGATGGCGGTAAAAAGTTGGTTTTTCAATACCCAAGACGGAACTCATTCACTGGCACACCCCCAAGCAGAGAGACCCGCCGGGTGGGCCCACTCCCCCCCCGATTGCTCTGGATGGCAAGGTGGTCTTCCCCGCTGCACAGCTCCGCTGGTTGGGCTACTGGTTTCTCCCGAATATATCATCCACTGCTCACTTCTCAAGGCGACTCGCCCTTTCCCAGGCCGCTTTCGTGGCGATCAGAAGGCTTTCTGGGTTTGGATCCGGCGTCTCCCCTCACCTCTGCCACAAGCTGGCCTACTCGCTTATCTTCCCTATACTCTCGTATGGGGCTGACCTCTTTGTCCCTACCAAGGGGCTTCTCCAGATGATGGCCGTCCATTGGCACCATGTCCAAAGATGGGTCACTAATTGCTTCAGATCCACTCCTACTACCATCCTGGCCGCATAAGCTGCGCTCCCCCCCCTCTCGGTGCTCCTGTCCCACAAACGTCGCATGGCGGCTCTTCGCCTGTGCTGCTCCCCCACCAATATCAACCCGGGGGCTACCCGCCTCCCTCCCTCCTTCCCTTCTGCCCTCCCTGATCGGGAGAAGGAAAACCTACGATCACTCTGCGTTGGTCTCGACCCAAATGTTGGGCCTCTCCTCTGGTCCACCCCCGAGCCGAGGCCCCCGCTCAGGACTCACCTCCCGGTCGACGCCCTCGCACACCTCGTCCTCTCCCTCATAGGGGACTCTCCCATGTTGCCCCTCTTGGGGGCCTCCTTGCTTCCAGACCTCCCCCCCCTCCCCTCAAAGGCCCTCATAAGAGCCTCCTATCGCGTCCTCCAACGGAAAGCCCGTACAATGATGCTTTACTCATGGAAACACGACGCTCCGCTGCCGGAATACTACTCTTTTCCCCTCGGTACGACACCCCATCCGTTCATGGGCCTAGGGAAGTTTATGGCTGGCCGTATCCATCAAATGCGCGCCCAGAAGAGTTACCTGGCCGCCCACCCCTCCTGGCCCCAACCTGACCTCTCGCCCCTCTGCACTTTGTGTCGCGAGGAGGACGAGACCTTCAGCCACGCCATCCTCCGCTGCAAAGCCAAACCTGTGCCCAGGGCCCTCCACCTCCAGGGAGTGTCCTCCGTCAGGGCTAGTGCCCCTCTTTGGTCCTCCGCCCCCGCTCTCCTAGGTATCGCCTCGTACATCTATGAGACGTGTACCAATTTTCCTCCCTCTATGGCCTCCTATGACATGTCCTCTCCTGCCTCCATGGTTTCCTCGCCGACCCCGGTAGATTAGGGGGTTCTTTACTTGGCTTGATGTTTTTGTTTTTACTTTGGTTATACCATTGAGGTGTTTATTTTTCTTTACTGGTAGTTTTAGGTTTTTCGTGTTAGCTTTTGGCAAGTGGTTATTTTTCGCTTTTGAAAGTCCGTTTGTTGGTTACATGTCGAGTACTTGACACAGTTTGGGGCAGAAAGTTTGAGTTTTTCCTTTGTTATTTGCGTTGGGATTAAGGTTTTCTTGACGCCATAGCTAGCGCTGCATGCGAGTTCTTGTACCTTAACAATGAATACATGAGATAAAAAAAAAAAAAAAAAGTAAAAAAAAAAGAGAAAAAAACGGCGTCTTGGTTGACAAAGTCTTTCAGAGTCTCGGTTAGCCCAAAGGGGGCTGTCTCTCTGACCGTGGCCGACCCGCTCGTCCCCGCCTCCTGTTACGCTCCCTTCTTTGATGCCTTCGCGGCCAGACTCAACCAATCCTTCCCAGTAAATGATAATCCATGACAATACTTCTGCTACGCCACTACCGATGTTCAGTTTGCCATTCATGGTATACCTATGGATGCGCACCCTGAGACGGATGAGAAGCTTCACCCCCTCCTTCTGGCTGACGTGGATAACGCCAAACCCCTTGTGATTACCCGCTCTCACTTTCTAAATGCTGACCGTGCTGCTAGAACTGACAGTAAAAAAGCCTTCTCTGTTGTCGTCCATGTCCCGGCGGACTTGGCGTTGCGCATGACCGACCCCCCCCGCATCCTCCTTTTTGGTGACAATCGTGAAGTCAAAAGGGCCTACTCTACCAATGCTCACAGCCAGTGTTTCAACTGCTGGAAGTTAGGGCATCTGAAACCCCTCTGCAAGGAATCCACCGTTTGCCAGCTCTGCGCGGGTCTCCACTCAAAGGCGGACCATCGTTGCTCTAACCCCACCTGTCCCAAGGAAGGGAACATCAGGCCTGTTCTCGGTTGCTGCATAGCCTCCCCGGCCAGGTGCTCTAACTGCCAAGTTCCTCACTCCGCCAGGGACACAGATTGTCCCGAGCGCCCCCCTGCTAATCCTCTACAGGTGCCTCCACCGGTCGACTCTGACCCCATGGATACATCTGAGTCCTCCCTCCCCCCCCCTTGGGTCCGGTCCCAAGTACTGCTGAGCCTCGTCCTATCCCGTCCGGTGCTGACCCATTGGTCACCCCGAGGCCGGGCCCCTTTGTTCCTCCCCGTCGTTCTTCCTCAAGGTCTGGCCGCCCACTCCCCGATGTGGACCCTAGCCCCTCCCCCGCCCCTAGAGACACATCGGCCTCACGCCAGTAAATGTCTCACGACCCTTTCAGACACCCGAGGGGGCCGGCCCTCCTCCGTTCTTTTCATCTCATTCAACACAACTGCCTAGGGAGCTGGAATGTATTTCTTTCGTTGTTTAATTCTTTTAGCGAAGCTGCTAACTACCCATCTGTTGTGGCTCTACAAGACCCTCCTTTTTGGAGAGGTCGCCTCCCCAGCTTTCAAGGTTTTGAGAGTTTGTTTCCTGCTTCTTCCGCCCCCAAACCCAAAGTTGCGTTTTATGTTTCGTTGGCTTTTCAAAAGGAGGTCTTGGTCCTTCCCAACTCTATGGGAAGGTCTGATGTGTTTTCACTTGACGTGCATGCTAAGGACCTGTTTGGGGTTGGTTTTCCTTCGTTTTGCATTTTAAACTTGTACAACTCCCCCCCAGAGGGAGGGACGTGGTTCCCATCCCGCTCCTGCTGGCTTTCGCGATTTCTTTGGTCCCCCTTCTTGTGGTTTGGGATTTCAATTTGCATCATCCTTTATCTGATCCCGCCCACCGCCACTCCAGTGAAGAGCTGGCTTTGTCTTTCCTATATGTTCAGAGAGCTTCCGAGTTAGGTTTTTCCTTGCTGAACACCCCCAGGGTGTTCACAAGGTTTCCTTTGGGAGGCACCTCCATACCGTCCATTATTGATTTTGCCTTTGCCTCACCCTTATTGCGTCCTTTTGTTCAAGGCTGGGACACTTCGCTCCCCTCCACTGGTTCAGATCACATTGCTATTTCCATCCTGCTGCAACATCCGAAGTTGCATCCTCCGCCTCCTGCGCCCAACTGGCTCTTGACAGATTGGGCTACCCTCTCGCCTCTCCTCTCCGACCTCAGAATCCCCCCATCTCCCGAGAACCCCCCTCTTGTCACCCTAGAAACCTGGTTTGATGGTGCGCTTCATTCTGTGACCTCCCTACTGATCAGCCACACCCCCCTCTCGCCCCCCTCAAGCAGGCCTAAACCCTGGTGGTCCCCCCTGTTGTCCCTTCTTCGCCGGGAATATTATTCTGCGTCCCGCAAAGCCAGAACCTCCCTCTCCCCGCAGGATAGGGTGGTGGCCAAGCTCTCCAAAAATGGGTATTTTAAGGCCATCAAAAGCGCAAAGAATGCCCACTGGAGGTGCCTCCTGGCGGACGCCACCCCTCGTTCCATTTGAACGGTCAAGAAGTTTTCCTTAGGCCGGCCCATATCGCGCTTTCCGTCCTTTCCGGACGGCGTTACCCCGCAGGACATCAATTCCTCCCTCCTGGCTCACTTCTTTCCCGAAAAGGCTGTTCCCTCATTACCCCCCAACCTCTCTGCTTTCAGCGATGCCCCCCCCCTGACCCCTGAGGAAGTCTCCCTGGCTCTCTCCAAGTGCTCCCCATCTTCCGCCCCTGGTCCGGACACCATTCCCTACTCTGTGTGGAAAGCCCTTCATAAGGCCCATCCCCATATCCTCACCTCCCTCCTGGCGCCTCTTTTGGCGTACGGCCATCACCCCGCTTCCCTCAAGCGCGCCCACGGGGTCGTTCTGGAAAAGCCTGGCAAGGCCTCCTACAACTCGCCTGCTTCCTTTCGCATCATCGTCCCCTTGGAAACAGTCTCCAAGATCATCCAAAGAATTGTCGCCTCTCGCCTGTCTGCCGTGGCCCCCGTCCAGGGGCTCCTGTCTCCCAATCAGTGTGACTCTCTTCCCACCCTTTCCTCCTTCGACGGCTGTACCACGATGGTTCATTCTGTCCGCACGCTCCAGAGGTCTCGCTGGAAAGTTTCTTCTCTGTTTTTGGACATCAAGGGCGGTTTTGACAACGTTGATGCCTCTATCCTTTGTTCCCTCCTTCGCAAGAAGGGGGTCAACCGTTATTTGATTTCTTGGGTTTTTTCCTTTTTGACCAACAGAAGGTGCTGTTTGTTATTTCAGGGCTCTCCCAAGGTTTTTTCGTCTGTTACTGTTAGGACCCCACAAGGGTCCCCTATTTCTCCTCAGTTGTTTGTAATTTACGTTTCTTATTTACATGTTGTAGTCCCGAAGGGGATCATTTTGTCTTATGTTGATGATTTTTCTATAACTGTGGCTTCCTCCTCCTACCGTACCAACGTCAGGCTGCTTCAAAGGACCTTTGGGGTTATAAAGGCCAAAGCCATGGCGGTTAAGGTTGGTTTTTCCATACCCAAGACGGAGCTCATCCATTGGCGCACCCCCAAGCAGAGGGACCCGCCGGGCGAGCCCACACCCCCCCCGATTGCCCTGGATGGCCAGGTCTTCTTCCCCGCCGGCCAGCTCCGCTGGTTGGGCTACTGGTTTCTCCCGAAGATATCATCAACCGCTCACTCCTCCAGCTGACTCGCCCTCCTGCAGGCCGCGTTCGCGGCGATCAGGGGGCTTTCAGAGTTTGGAACCGGGGTCTCCCCTCACCTCTGCCACAAGCTGGCCTACTTGCTTATCTTCCCCATACTTTCGTATGAGGCTGACCTCTTTGTCCCTACCAAGGGGCTTCTTCAGATGATGGCCGTCCACTGGCACCACGTTCAGAGATGGGTCACGAATTGCTTCAGGTCCACTCCTACTACCATACTGGCCGCAGAGTCTGCACTCCCCCCCCTCTCGGTGCTCTTGTCCCACAAGCGCCGCATCGCGGCCCTCCCCCTGTGCTGCTCCCCCCCTACCATCAACCCGGCGGCTGCCCGCCTCCCTCCTACTTTCCCCTCCGCTCTCCCTGATAGGGAGAAGGAAAACCTACGATCACTCTGCGTCGGGCTCGACCCCAACGTCAGGCCTCTCCTCTGGTCCACCCCCGAGCCAAAGCCCCCGGTCCGGACTCACCTCTCGGTCGACGCCCTCGCGCATCTCGTCCTCCCCCTCATAGGGGACTCTCCTACGATGCCCCTCTTTGGGGCCTCCATCCTTCCAGACCTGCCGCCCCTCCCCTCAGAAGCTCTCATGGGAGCCTCCTACCGCGTCCTCCAACGGAAAGCCGGTGTCATGATGCTTGATTCTTGGAAACACGATGCCCCACTGCTGGAATACTACTCCTTTCCCCTCAGTACCACACCCCACCCATTCATGGGCCTAGGCAAGTTCATGGCCGGCCGCATCCACCAACTGCGCGCCCAGAAAAGCTACCTGGCCGCCCACCCCTCCTGGTCTCAACCTGATCTCTCCCCCCTCTGCACCCTGTGCCGCGAGGAGGATGAAACTTTCAGTCATGCCATCCTCCGCTGCTGAGCCAAAACTGTGCCTAGGGCCCTCCACCTCCAGGGGGTGTCCTCGGTCGGGGCCGACGCCCCTCTTTGGTCCTCCGCCCCCGCCCTCCTGGGACTCGCCTCGTATATTAATGAGATGTGTACCAACTTTCCTCCCAGTATGGCCTCTTATGTCTCGTCACCTCCCTTGTCTATGGTTTCTCCAACATCCCCGGTAGCCAGGGAGCCGTTCGCTTTGTCCCTTTGAGTTTTCTCTTTCAACTCAACCGTGGGGTTGTTTGTTTTTTCGCTTAGGGAGTTTTAGGTTTTTTGCTTTAGCTTTTCTTGAGTTGTTATTTTTCTTTTTTGAAATTCCGTTTGTTGGTTACGTGTCGAGTACTTGACACAGCTTGGGGCAGAAGGGTTGAGTTTTTCCTTTGTTATCTGCGTTGGGATTAAGGTTTTCTTTACGCCATACGTAGCACTGCATGCGAGTTCTTGTACCTTAACAATGAATACATGAGATAAAAACAAAAGAAAAAACAAAATGGCGTCTTGGTTGAGACATGAACCATCTCCTCTACACACCCGGCGATTGAAATCTCAACACCACAAGAAATCATCGTCAGATCTGTCCTTTCTCCAAAGCACACTCAGTGAGCTGCACCCCCCCCCTATGATGGACTCGGACTTGGGCACCCCTTTCCTAGGGCCTGTCCCATCCTCCTCTTCACTTTTGTTCTGGTTTCTCGCTTAACATTTGGACAGTTGGCAACACCCTCGGGTCCATGTTACAGACGGCTGGGATCACGGTTCGCAGTAAGAGAAAACTTTTCATCAGGCCACTGTCGATTTCTCTACTCTGTATGATTATGTTTCGCTCGAGGCTGCCTAGTCAGACATGCACATGTTTCCGATAGTTCCTACGATGCTTGGGTCAACCCCGCCTCTCCACCGCTCGGTTTCGTCCCGTGGCTCGGTTACAGCCAAACCTCCTCTCATTAGCTGGCATTCTTACTACCAAACGGTACCACCCATCCCTGACGGCGGGCTCGGCCGCACCCCTCGGTTACACTCGGTCATGGCATTCCACTGCCTCCTTGGACGATATCAACGCCTTGGGTTACGGCGTAATGTGATGGATTTGCTTTGTTTAAGAGCCTACTGTCCTGTTATGGGGGTAGCGTAATGGGGAGAAGTTATTACGCTATGGCCCGAATGGCTAATGTGTGTATGGAGATTGTCGTCTAGGGAGATGCATGTTTTAAAGTTAAAAGTAATAGTGCGATAAATGATTTAAAGTGAAACGTGTATATATTGTTAAGGTCTCTTCTCCATTGCTTGTTATCAGTATAAGCTGCAAAGATACCACCATATTTATATTCGGCGTCTGGGTGTTCGCGGGCTATATAATCTTTCTATATAACTAAGTCCCTCTTGCTCTTTTCACCTACTTCGACAGAAGTGCGAACCCTGTCTGACCCTGAAAACCTCTGCACCCATAGGCGACTTATAGACACGTAAGAACTTTTATTCTACAATGGTGTGGACACCTCTCGTAGTGTTCGTACGGTCTTTTATCCGAAGCGAATCAAGTTACAAGTAATCACCCAGGGTTGCTAACGCAGAGAGACTACCTGCCGAACTGAAGATGGCCAGTCTTCTTTTGTTATCTCCCTCAGAAACCAGACTGCATGTGCGTCTTACAGTTTCGTCTACCGCCATTATAGGACTCATGACTATGAATCGAACCAATGGCTACAATTATAGTTATCGGTCTTATGCTAACAGGTCCTTTAGGGGTTCCCTGAGCCCCATCCTGGGTATAGAATATTCTTCTAGTACTGGGTGAATTTCCAGAATGAAGCATCTCACTTTCACGCAGTTTGCGTCCCGTTACTTAATGACCACTCTTCGATCCAATATCTTTAAGGGCTTGTAACTTTATCCGATGTAGTCCGATTCGGATGCTTCCACTTGCATAAGGTAGAGGTTATTTTTTTTTTTATATCAGTTTTGCATTTTATTCGTACAACTACCAGGAAAAACCAGACATGGAGCGCTAGCTATGGCCAAGAATAACCTACGCATCTCTCCCCTTATGGGATCAAAGCCACGCCCCCAAGACCCTATGGTACGGGCCCAACCGCACAGCCCACCCACAAAAAATTAGCAAAATACTCTTAGCGAGCAAGCAGGAAGATGCAGAAAACCCTTCGGAAAGCTCCCCGGAACAAACGTAATGTTTACAAAGGAAAACCCAAACATGGGGGAAAGACAGAAACTCCACTAGGTGAAAACCTTACAAAGAATGAAAAGATCTGACTAGGGGCGGCCTCAAGTGACCTTAGAAAAAGATTGGCGACCGATATTACCCCGAGCCCAAGCTGTTGACATAGACCGAGCAGGCAGTGCAATACCACGATAGAGCGTAACTGAGGATGCGACAGTGGAAAGCCCTGGGGGGCACAAGGCCAAGTGGTAGTAGGGTACAAGCTAAAGAGGAGAAGTGTAGCTGTAACTGAGCAACGGGACGAGACCAGGAGAAGAAAAGGAGGGGTAGACCCAAGTATCGTAGGAACTATCCGAAATGTGTGCGTGTCTGCCTAGGCAGCCTTGAGCGAAACGTAATTGAAGAGAGCAGAGAAATCGACCGTAGCTTGGTGAAAAGTTTTGTCTTACTGCAAACCGTGATCCCAGCCATCTGTAACATGGACGTGAGGGTGTTGCCGACTGTGCAAATGTTAAGCGAAGCTGGGAAACAAAAGCAGAAAGGTGTATGGGACGGAACCTAAGAAACAAGTGCCCAAGTCCGAATCTGTCATAGGAGGGAGTCCAGCTCACTCAGAGTGTGGGTAGTGAAAAGTGGCGATGATTTCGCCTGGTGTTGAGATTTCAATCACCGGAGGTGTAGAGGAGATGGTTCATGTTGCATAAGGTAGAGGTTTTTCTTTTTTTCTTTTTCTTTTTTTTTTATCTCATGTATTCATTGTTAAGGTACAAGAAGTCCCATGTAGCGCTAGCTATGGCGTAAAGAAAACCTTAATCCCAAAGCAAAATAACAAAATAAAAATTCAAAATTATCACCTCCAAGCTGTGTCAAATACTCGACAGAATACCAACATACGGAATTCACAATAAGTAAAATCAACACAACATAAGCCAACAAGAAAAATCATAATAACTTCAAAACAAAATAAACCAAATGGTTAAATCAAGTAGGACGTAAAGGAGACGACTCGAAAAACCCCCTAGTGGCCAGTGATGAAGGAAAAACCATGGACACCCAGGAAGACACCTCATAAGAGGCCATCGTGGGAGGAAAGTTCGTACATGTCTCGTTGATATTTGAGGCGATGTTATGGGGGTAGCGTAATGCCACGCTCCGCGCCCTCTATTTTCCTGACCATAGCTTTTACAACACCACAGTTTCTAGTGCACGATCCCCACCCTCACCGATTTTTTTGCTTACATTGGGCCTCACGCCCCCTTTCAACCAGCCATGGAGCCCCTTGGGCCCTCCATCTCGCTCTTCCAGTCCCATTCCAGGCCCTCTTCTGTTACCACTTCTACTTCTGAGATTTCCTCTGAGGCCCGCTTTCTGGCCTCGCTCTTCTCACAAACCCGTTCCCTCATTAGCTTCACTCCTGAGCAACTGCCTTCTCTGACCCCTCAAGAATGCGAGAACCTCTCGATTGGCCAAAGCTCCCTCCTCCCTCTGTTGTGTGCCTCCCTCCACGCTGGCAACTCACTTGGCTCCCAGGTGGAGGAGCTCCGCTCATCTGTACACGACCTGCAGTCCCAGGTCGCCAACTCCTCACCTAAAGAGCAACTCCATGAAGTCCGGGACGCTATCCGGGACCTGTCACATAGGATGGTCGCCACCTCTTCCGCAGGGGCCCCTCAGAAAGGGTCTCGCCCCCCTCCACCAGCTCCCCCTCATGTTCACGCTGGCCCCTCTGGCCCCCCCTCTTTGCTTCCCCCTTCCAAGCCTGCCCCCCCCACCCCCCATGCCCCTCCTGAGGCAAAATCATATGCCCAAGTCATTCACGGTGGTACCTCTGAGTTCAATGCCGCGGTCAGAGCCAATAAGGCCAAGTCCAAAGCAAAGGGTAAGAATTCCCCCAATAGCACTTCCGCTAACAAAGTCGCGGCGATCGCGCAGGACGCCTCTCCAAAAGGTCCTGCCCCCTTCCCAAGGGCTGCTAGAAGGTTCTTCGCCCCTCGTTCGACCCATTGCCCCCACCCCCAGGAATGCGCCCTCCGCGTTCGTTTCCCTGACATTGCTGCCTCCATCCTACGGGAAGCCTGCTCCGATCTCCGGAAGTCCTTCAGAGTGTTGGTCAGCCCGAAAGGCGCTGTCTCCCTCACTGTGGCTGATCCCCTCGTCCCCACTTCTTGTTACGCCCCCTTCTTTGACGCTTTCGCCGCGAGGCTTGACCAGTCTTTCCCGGTCAACAACAACCCCTGGGAACACTTCCGCTACGCCACAACTGATGTCCAGTTTGCTATCCGTGGTCTCCCCATGGATGCACATCCTGATTCAGACGAGGAGCTTCATCCTCTACTACTCGCCAGCGTTGACAACGCCAAGAACCTGATTATCACTCGCTCCCGTTTCCTTAATGCTGACCGTGAAGCCAGAACCAATGGAAAAAAAGCCTTCTCGGTCGTAGTCCATGTCCCACCAGACCTACCATGGCGCATGACTGACCCCCCCCGCATCCTTCTCTTCGGCGACAATCGCGAAGTCAAAAGAGCCTATTCCTCTAACGCCCAAAGCCAGTGTTTTAACTGCTGGAAGTTCGGGCACCTAAAACCTCTGTGCAAGGAATCAACTGTTTGCCAACTCTGTGGCGGCCCACACTCCAAGGCTGATCACCGCTGCTCCAACCCCACGTGCCCCAAAGAGGATAACCTTCGCCCCATCCTTGGCTGCTGCATAGCCTCCCCAGCCAAGTGCCCAAATTGCCATGGCCCTCACTCCGCCAGGGACAGAGACTGCCCTGAGCGCCCTCCCGCTAGTTTCACCTCTGCGGTCCTACCTGGTGACTCCGACGCCATGGACACCTCTGACGCAGCCCCCCTTCCCCCTCCTCAGGACCCAGTGCCTAGCACCCCTTAATCTAGGCCTATTCCATCTGGAACCGATCCCCTTGTCACCCCAAAACCGATGCCGTCCTTTTCGTCCTACCGGCCTCCCTCAAGGTCTGGTCGCCCACTCCCCGATGTGGACCCCAGCCCGGCCCCTGCCGCCAGAGACACTTCGGCCTCGCGCCGGTAGATGTCTAACACTCCGCCGGATAACCTGAGGGGGCCGGCCCCCCTCCGCTCGCTTCATCTTGTTCAACACAACTGCCTAGGGAGCTGGAATGTGTTTCTTTCTTTGTTTAATTCTTTTAAGGAT
Source organism: Tuber borchii (assembly GCA_003070745.1). Lineage (NCBI taxonomy): Eukaryota > Fungi > Ascomycota > Pezizomycetes > Pezizales > Tuberaceae > Tuber > Tuber borchii. The sequence continues at coordinate 25,747 of NESQ01000435.1, forward strand.
TCCCCCAATTACCCAGCCATCGTGGCCTTACAAGATCCCCCCGTTTGGAAGGGTAGGCTTCCATCTTTTCAATGTTTTGATAGTTACTTTCCTTCTTCCCCATCCCCCAAGCCCAAAGTTGCTTTTTATGTTTCATTGGCTTTTCAGAAAGAAGTTTCGGTCCTCCCCAGCTCTGTGGAGAGGCATGATGTGTTTTCACTTGATGTGTTGCAAATAACTTGTTTGGTGTTGGGTTTCCTTCTTTTCGAATTTTGAATCTTTACAATCTTCCGGGCAAGAGGAGGGGTGAAGTTTCTGTGTCGCCCTCTGTTGCTTTTCCTCCCTCCTCACTTCCCCTCCTCGTGGTGGGAGATTTCAACCTTCACCATCCCCTTGCGGACCCCTCTTGCCGCCACTCCGCGCAGGAGCTGGCTGTGTCTTCTCCTTTCTTCCAAAGAGCTTCTGAACTTGGTTTCTCCCATTTGAACACCTCGGGGTCTTCACTAGGATTCTTCTTGGTGGCTCTGCCAGACTATCTGGTATTGATTTTGCCTTTTCTTCTTCTTTGCTGCGTCCTTTTGTTCAAAACTGGGACACGCTTTTACCCTCTACCGGCTCAGATCATTTTCCTATTTCCATATTCTTGCAGCATCCGAAGCTGCACCCTCCCCCCCCTGCCCCCAACTGGTTGCTAACGGATTGGGTATCCCTTTCCCCCCTTCTCGATGCCCTTACTCTCCCTCCCCCCCCGGTGAAACCCCCCCGCTCCGCCCTCGAGACTTGGTTCGACTGTGCCCTTCGGTCAGTCACTTCGCTCTTGATCAGTCACACTCCCCTCTCTCGCCCCTCCAGCAGATCCAAACCGTGGTTGTCCCCACTGCTGTCAACCCTCCGCAGTGAATATCACTCCGTATCTCGCAAGGCCAGGGCCTCCCTCTCTACACAAGATAGGATGGCAGCAAAGCTCTCCAAGAATGGGTACTTCAAGGCAATCAAGAACGCTAAGAATTCTCGCTGGAGATCTCTCCTAGCCAACACAACCCCACACTCAATATGGACAGTCAAGAAAATCTCACTGGGCCGCCCCGTCTGGCGCTTCCCGTCCTTCCCTGACACAGTCACTCCGTTGGACATCAACTCCTCACTTCTTGCTCATTTCGTTCCAACCCGCCCCACTCCCTCTTTGCCTGCCAATCTCTCCACCTTCAGCGACGCCCCGACCCTCACGGCTGGGGAGATTGCCGCCGTTCTCTCCAAGTGCTCCCCATCCTCCGCTCCTGGGCCAGACACTATCCCCTACTCCGTGTGGAAAGCCCTTCACAAAACCTGCCCGCACATCTTAACCACCCTCCTGGCCCCGCTCTTGCAGTATGGCCACCACCCTGCCTCCCTCAAGCGAGCACATGGCGTTGTTCTTGACAAGCCTGGGAAGTCCTCCTACGACTCGCCTGCCTCTTTCCGCATCATTGTCCTCCTAGAAACTGTTTCCAAGATCCTAGAGAGGATCGTCCCCTCCCGCCTCTTCGCTGTCGCCCGATTCCAGGGGCTCCTATCCCCCTACCAGTGCAGCTCCCTCCCGACCCTCTCCTTCTTCGATGCCTGCACCGCGATGGTTGACACCGTCCGTACGCTGCAAAGGTCCCGCAGGAAAGCTTCCTCCCTCTTCTTGGACATCAAAGGCGGCTTTGACAATGTTGATGCCTCCATCCTCTGCTCCCTTCTCCGCAAGAAGATGGTAAATCGTTACTTAATTTCTTTGGTTTTTTCCTTTTTAACAGACAGAAGGTGCTGTTTGTTGTTTCAGGGCTCTTGTAAGGTTTTTTCCTCCATCACTGTGGGTACCCCTCACGGGTCTCCGATCTCTCCTTTGTTGTTTGTTATTTATGTTTCCTGTTTACATGTGGTAGTTCCCAGAGGGGTTATCCTGTCCTATGTTCATAATTTTTCTATTACTATTGCTTCTTCTTCTTATCGTACCAATGTTAGGCTGCTTCAAAGGACCTTTGGGGTTATCAAGGCAAAAGCCACAGCTGGCAAGGTGGGCTTCTCCATTCCTAAGACGGAACTCATATATTGGCGCACCCCCCATCAGAGGGATCACTCGAGTGACCCCAAACCCCCTCCGATTGCCCTGGACGGCCAGGTTTTCTTCCCCTCCTCTCAGCTTCGCTGGCTGGGCTACTGGTTCCTCCCAAATCTTTTGACTACCGCGCACTTCTCCCGTCGCCTCGCCCTCTCTCAGGCTGCCTTCGCAGCCGTTAGGAGAATGTCGGGCTCAGGTTCTGGAGTCTCCCCACCCCTCTGCCACAAGTTGCCTTACTCGCTTATTTTTCCCATCCTTTCGTATGGGGCTGATCTCTATGTCCCAACTAAAGGGCTCCTTCACAGGATGGACATTCACTGGCATCCCGTTTAGAGATGGGTCACGAACTGTTTTAGGGCCACTCCCACTACTAGCCTGGCCACGGAGGCCGCGCTTCCCCCCCTCTCGGTTCTTCTCCCTCACAAACGCCGCATGGCAGCCCTACGACTCTGTTGCTCCCCCCCGACCATCAACCCGCCGGCTACCCGCCTTCACTCGTCCTTTCCTTCGGCCCTTCCCGACCGGTACGTAGAGAACCTAAGGGCTCTGTGTATGGGCCTTGACCCCAATGTCAGGCCCCTTGACTGGTCTACTCCCGAACGAAAACCTCCAGTCAGAACCCATCTTCCAGTCGACGCTCTTGCTCACCTTGTCCTCCCCCTCATTGAGGGTCTTTCGCCTCTCCCCCTGTTGGGCTCGGCCTTATTGCCGGATCTCCCTACCCTCCCCCTGGAGCCCCTAATGCGGGCCTCCTACTCCTCTCTACGACGCAAAGCTCGGGCCATGATGCTGGACTTGTGGAAGTCCATTGTCCTGCCACCGGCCTATTATTCGTTTCCTCTCACTACGACTCCACACCCGTTCATGGGCTTAGGCAACTTCATGGCCGGCCGAATTCACCAAATGCGGGCTCAGATGAGCTATCTGGCCGCCCACCCCACCTGGTCCCAACCTGATCTCTCGCCACTCTGCCCCCTCTGTGGGGATGAGAATGAGACGTTCAGTCACGCCGTCCTCCGTTGCGTACCCAAGAGTATCCCTAGAGCATGCCACCTCCAAGGCGTGCTCTCCGTCGGGGCTGACTCCCCACTCTGGTCCTCCGCTCAACTGCTCCTAGGTCTCGCCTCTTACATCAATGAGACGTGCACCAACTTTCCTCCCACTATGGCCACCTATGAGCTGTCCTCTCCAGTTTCTATGGTTTTCCCTTCTTCCCCAGCTGCAAGGGGGTTTTTTGATTCATCTCCTCTGTGCTTGGTTTGAGAAAGTTTTTATGTTTGTTTTGCTTATACTTATGGTTTATGATTTTTCTTGCTAAGCTTGTGTTGGTTTGGTTTTACTTTTGGTGAATTCCGTATGTTGGTATCGTGTCGAGTACTTGACACAGTTTGGGGAAGATGGTTTGAGGTTTTATTTTATTATTGGTTTTTGGGATTAAGGTTTTCTTTACGCCATAGCTAGCGCTGCATGCGAGTTCTTGTACCTTAACAATGAATACATGATATAAAAAATAAAAAAAATTAAACAAAGGGGGTAGCGTAATGGATATCGATATATTACACTATGGCCCGAATCGCTAATGTGTGTTTTCGAGAGTATCGTCTACGGAGACGAACGTTTTTCAAGATAAAAGTAATAGTGCGAGAAGAATTTCAAAGTTGTAACGTGTATATATTGTTAAGGTCTCTTCTCTGTTGCTTATCGTTTGTATAACCTGCGAAGACATCTCAATATTTATATTCCGCGTCTGGGTGTTCGCGGGCTATATAACCTTTCCATATAACTAAGTACCTCTTACTCCTTTCACCAACTTCAACAGATGTGCGAGCCCTTTCTGACCCTGAAACCCTCTACACCGATACGCCACTTGTAGACACGTGAGAACTTGTATTCTATGATGGTGTGGACACCTCTTGTAGTGTTCTTACGATCTTTTATCCGAAGCGAATCAAGTTACGAATAATCACCCACTTTTGTCAACACAGATCGACTATCCGCTGAACCGAGGGATAGCCAGTCTTCTTTTGTTAGCTCCGTCGGAAACCAGACTGCATTTGCGTCTTATGGTTTCGTCTACCGGCATTACACAACTCTTGACTATGCATCGAACCAATGGTTACGAGTATAGTTATTGGCCTTGGGTTAACCGGTCCTTTAGCTGTTCCCCGACCCCCTTCCTGGAAATAGACTATCCTTCTAGTACTGGGCGACTTTCCAGGCTGAAGTGTCTAACTTTCACTCAGATTTTGTCCCGTTACTTAATGACCACTCTTCGATCCCACATCTTCGAGGGCTAGTAAATTTATGCGACGTCGTCTGATTGGATGCTTGCACTTGCATAAGGTAGCGGTTTTTTCTCTTTTCTTTTTTTTTTCTTTTTTTTTTTTTTTATATCATATATTTATTGTTAAGGTACAAGAACTCGCATGCAGCGCTAGCTATGGCGTAAAGAAAACCTTAATCCCAAAAACAAAATAACAAAGTAAAACTTCAAAACATCTTCTCCAAGCCGTGTCAAGTACTCGACACAATACCAACATACGGAATTCAATCAAACGTAAAATCAAAACAAGAAAACTTTAAACGCAAAAATCATAAACAGAAACTAACGCTGAAATAAAACCAACATTTTACATCAAGTAGGACGTACAGGTGACGACTCGAACAAACCCCTAGCAGTGGCTGAGGAAGGAAAAACCTTTGACACTGGAGATGACAGCTCATACGAGACCATCATGGGAGGAAAGTTTGTGTACGTCTCATTGACAAAAGAGGCAAGACCTAGTAGGAGTTGGGTAGAGGACCAAAGTGGGGAGTCAGCCCCAACGGAGAGCACACTTTGGAGGTGGTGGGCTCTAGGAGTAGCTTTGGCTTCGCAGCGGAGGACAGCATGGCTGAAGGTCTCATTTTCTTCGCCACATAGGGGGCAGAGAGGAGAGAGGTCAGGTTGGGACCAAGAAGTGTGTGCGGCCAGGTAACTTTTCTGTGCTCGCATTTGGTGGATACGTCCAGCCATAAACTTGCCTAGGCCCATGAAGGGGTGCGGCTTTATCGTGAGGGGGAAGAGGTAGTATGCTGGAGGCGGGGAGGAGGCCTTCTACGAATCTAGCATCATGGATCTGGCCATATGTTTGAGGATGAGGTAGGAGGCCCGCATGAGGGCTTCCGAGGAGAGGTCCGGGAGATCTGGCAATAGGGACAAACCTAACAGGGGAACGGGTGAGGACCCCTCCATGAGGGGCACTACTAGGTGAGCGAGGGCGTTGACCGGGAGGTGGCTTCTGATGGGAGGTTTCCTTTCGGGGGTGGACCAGAGGAGGGGCCTAATGTTGTGGTCGAGGCATAAGCAGAGGGATCTGAAATTCTCACTTGCCCGGTCTGGGAGTGCCGAGGGAAAAGTTGGATCGAGGCGGGCTGCCGCAGGATTGATAGTAGGAGGGGAGTAACAGAGTCGAAGAGCCGCTATACGGCGTTTGTGGAGGAGGAGTACTGAAAGGGGAGGGAGAGCTGCTTCTGCAGCTAAGATGGTGGTGGGAGTAGCCCTGAAGCAATTGGTGACCCATCTCTGGACCCAGTGCCAGTGAGTGTCCATTTTGCGGAGGAGCCGTTTGGTTTGGACGAAAAGATCTACCCCGTAGGACAAAATGGGGAAGATGAGCGAGTAGGCCAGCTTGTGGCAGACGTGAGGGGAGGCCCCAGAACCCGGGCCCGAGAGTCTTCTGACTGCTGCAAAGGCGGCTTGGGAGAGGGCAAGGCGCCGGGAGAAGTGGGCGGTAGACGAAATATTCGGAAGGAACCAGTAACCTAGCCATCAGAGCTGGCCGGCGGGGAAGAACACTTGGCCATCCAACGCAATTGGGGGGGGTTTCGGGTCATTTGGGTGGTCCCTCTGATGAGGGGTGCGCCAGTGAATAAGCTCTCCGTTTTTGGCATGGAAAATCCAACCTTCACTGCTGTGACTTTGGCTTTCATAACCCCAAAGGTTCTCTGAAGCAGCCTAACATTGGTACGGTAAGAAGAAGAAGCAACGGTTAACGAAAAATCATCAACATAAGACAAAACAATCCCCTTAGGGAGAGAATCATGTAAACAAGAAACATAAAAAACAAACAAGGGAGGAGAAATAGGGGACCCTTGAGGGGTGCCAACTGTAACGGAAGAAAAAACCTTAGGAGACCCTTGAAACAACAGACAGAACCTTCTGTCAGTTAAAAAGGAAAAAACCCAGGAAACCAAATAACGATGTACCGCCTTCCTACGAAGGAGGGAGCAAAGGATAGAGGCATCAACATTGTCGAAATCACCTTTAATGTCCAAGAAAAGACAGGAAACTTTCATTCGGGACCTTTGTAGGGTGCGGACAGAATCAACCATCGTAGTACAGGCATTGAAGGAGGAGAGTGTGGGTAGCGAGCCGCATTGATTGGGGGACAGGCGCCCTTGGAAACGAGCGACCGCAGAGAGGCGAGAGGCGACGATCCTTTCCAGGATCTTGGACACGGTTTCTATTAGCACGATGATGCGAAAGGAAGCCGGGGAGTCATAAGAGGCCTTTCCAGGCTTGTCCAGGACCACCCCATGGGCGCGCTTTAGGGAGGAGGGATGATGACCGTACAAAAGAAGGGGGGCCAGGAGGGAGGTCAAGATGTGAGGGCAGGCTTTGTGAAGAGCTTTCCACACAGAGTAAGGAATAGTGGCTGGTCCAGGAGCAGAGGACGGAGAGCACTTCGAGAGGGCCGAGGAGACGTCTTCGGCCGTAAGGGCCGGGCCATCGTTAAACGCAGAGAGTCTGACGGGAATGGGAGGAGCAGGCCGTGTTTGGAAAAAGTGAGCCAAAAGTGAGCAGTTGATGTCCATTGGGGTGGTAGCTTCGGGGAAGGACGGGAAGCGAGAGAGAGGTCGACCTAAAGAGACCATTTTGACTGTCCATATGGAGCAAGGGGTAGCCTCAGCTAGGAGGGATCTCCAGTAGGAACTTTTAGCCTTCTTAATGGTTTTGAAGTATCCGTTTTTGGAGAGCCTAGCTGCCAACCTATCTTGAGGAGAGAGGGAAGCCCTAGCTTTGCGAGATGCCGAGTGATACTCCCTTCGGAGCAGAGAGAGTAGCGGAGACCACCAAGGATTGGATCTACTAGAGGGGCTGGATAGCGGGGTATGACTGAGCAGGAGCGAGGTTACCAAGCGTAGTGCGCAGTCAAACCAAGTCTCGAGGGCAATAAGGGAGGCGTCCACTGTGGGGGGGGGAGGGTATGGTCAGCTAGTAGGGGGGATAGAGCGGCCCAGTTGGTCAAAAGCCAGTTGGGAGCTGGAGAGCGGGGATGCAGCTTTGGGTGTAGAAGAAAAATAGAAATAAGCACATGATCTGAGCCAGTACAGGGCAGAAGAGTGTCCCAGCTCTGAAAAAATGGATGCAAAGATATGGAAGAAAACGCAAAATCAATTACAGAAGGCCTGGCAGTGCCTCCAAGAGGGAACCTCGTGAAAACCCCTGGGTTGTTCAAAAAGGAAAAACCCTGCTCGGAAGCCCTCTGAAAAAAAGGAAAAGACAGGGCCAGCTCCTCCGTGGACTGGCGGCAAGAGGGATCCACAAGGGGATGATGTTAATTAAAATCTCCAACCACCAGGAGAGGAAGTGCAGAAGAGGGAAAGGCAACTAGGGGCGGGACTGAAACCTGACCCCTCTGTTTGCCCCGAAGATTGTACAAATTCAAAATACGAAATGGTGGAAAACTAGTCCCAAACAAGTCCTCTGCAAACACATCAAGTGAAAATACATCCGACCTCCCAATAGAGTTGGGAAGGACCCAGACTCCTTTTTGAAAAACCAACGAAAACATAAAACGCAACTTTGGGTTTGGGGGCGGGGGAAACAGGAAAAAAACTATCAAATCCTTGAAAAGTAGGGAGAAGACCCCACCAGAAGGGGGGATCTTGAAGGGCCACTACGGCCGGATAGTTAGGGGAGTCAGCAAAAGAATTAAACAAAGAAGGAAACACATTCCAGCTCCCTAAGCAGTTGTGTTGAACGAGATGAAGTGAGCGGAGGGGGGCCGGCCCCCTCAAGTTTTCGGAGGATATGTTAGACATCTACCGGCGCGAGGCCGAAGTGTCTCTTGGGGGAGGGGAGGGGCTTGGGTCCGCATCGGGGAGCGGGCGGCCAGACCTTGAGGGAGGGCGGAAGGACGAAAAGGAAGGCATCGGCCTGGGGGTTACGAGAGGATCAGATTCAGCCGGGACGGGCCGTGGCTAAGGGGTGTTTGGTATTGGGTCTTGAATGGGAGCCGGGAGGGTGGTCTCAGAGGTGTCCATGGCGTCAGAGTCGATGGGAGGAGCCACTGGGGTGGGGGTGGAGGGTGGGCGCTTGGGGCAGTCTCTGTCTCTGGCGGAGTGAGGGCCATGGCAGTTAGGGCATCTGGCCGGGGAGGCGATGCAGCAGCCGAGGACGGGGCGAAGATTGCCTTCTTTGGGGCAGGTCGGGTTCGAGCAACAATGGTTGGCTTTAGCCTGTGGGCCGCCGCAGAGTTGACATACAGTTGATTCTTTGCATAGGGGTTTCAGGTGCCCAAACTTCCAGCAGTTGAAGCACTGGCTTTGAGCATTTGAGGAGTAGGCCCTCTTGACTTCACGTTTGTCGCCAAAGAGGAGGATACGAGGGGGATCGGTCATGCGCCACGCCAGGTCCGCTGGGACATGGACCACGACGGAGAAGGCTTATTTCCTGTTAGTCATAGCTTGACGATCAGCATTCAGGAAACGGGAGCGGGTGATGATTAGGTTCTTGGCGTTATCTACGCCAGCAAGCAGATGGGGATGGAGCTCCTCATCTGTGTCGGCATGAGCATCCATGGGTAGGCCGTGAATGGCAAACTGAACATCAGTAGGGGCGTAACGGAATTGTTCCCAGGAATTATTATTGACCGGGAAAGATTAGTTGAGCCTTGCGGTGAAGCCGTCAAAGAAGGGGGCATAGCAGGAGGCTGGAACGAGGGGGTCAGCCACAGTGAGAGAGACAGCGCGCTTCGAGCTAACCGATACTCTGAACGACTTTGGCAGCTCGGAGCCGTCTTCGCGAAGGACGGAAGCAGCGATGTCAGGGAAGCGAACACGAATTGAGGATTCCTAGGGGTGGGGGCAGTGAGTTGTACGGCAGGCGAAAACCCTTCTGGCAGCACTGGGGAGAGAGGCAGGACCCTTGGGGGAGGCATGCTGCGCGGCAGCCGTGACTGTGTTGGCAGAGGTGGCAGGGGGGGACTTTTTTCCTTTCGCCTTGGCTTTGGCCTTATTCACTCTGACCGCGGCGTTAAACTCAGAGGTACCACCATGGATGACCTGGGCGTAAGATTTGGCCTGGGGGGCCTGGAAGGGGGGGGGAGTAACATTAGAAGAAGGAAGCATCGGACGCGGGCCAGAAAGGCTGGGGTGAGCGATTGAGGGGGCCGAGGGCGGGGGGGGCGACCCCCTTTAGGAGGAGCCCCAGTAAGAGGGGAGGTGACTATCCTATGCGATAGGTCATGAAGGGCATCCTGGATTTCCCGGAGTGGTTCATTGGGGGAGGAATTAACGACCTGAGACTGCAAGTCATACACTGAGGAACGGAGCTCCTCCAGCTAGGAGCCAAGTGAGTTGACTGCGTGAAGAGAAGCGCACACCAAAGGATGGAGAGAGCTATTGCCAATCGAGAGGCCGTCACATTCCTGGGGAGTCAGAGATAGGAGTTGCTCGGGGGTGAAGCTGATGAGAGAGCGGGTAGGTGAGAAGAGAGAGGCTAAGAAACGAGCCTCGGGGGAAATCTCAGAGGTAGAAGGAGTCACAGGTGAGGGCCCTGCATAAGGCTGGAAGAGCGACATGGGGGGACCAAGAGGGTCCATGGCGGCTCGAGGGAGAGGGTGTGAAGCCCAACTAAAGGTGATAGAAGGGTGAGGGTGGGGATCATGCACTAGAAACTGTGGTGTTGTAAAAGCTATGTTCAGGAAGATAGAGGGCGCGGAGCGTGTTGCATAAGCTAGTGGTTTTTTTCTATTTTTTCTTTTTTTTATCTCATGTATTCATTGTTAAGGTACAAGAACTCGCATGCTGCGCTAGCTATGGCGTAAAGAAAACCTTAATCCCAAAAACCAATAACAAAATAAATCCTCAAACCAACCATCTCCAAACTGTGTCAAGTACTCGACACGTCACCAACATACGGAATTCAACACCAAGTTTAATCAAAACAACATAAGTTCAGCAAGAAAAATCATAAAGCACATATAAGCGAAGTAAAACTAAAATATTCTACCTCAAATGGGACGTACAGGAGATGAAACAAAAAGCCCTCTGGCTGCAGGGGGTGAGGGAAAAACCATTGAAACGGGGGAAGACATCTCATACGAAGCCATGGTGGGAGGAAAATTGGTGCACGTCTCGTTAACGTAAGAGGCGAGCCCTAGGAGGAGTTGGGGGTAGGACCAAAGTGGGGAGTCAGCCCCTACGGAGAGCACACCTTGGAGGTGGTGGGCCCTGGGGATGGCTTTGGCTTCACAGCGGAGGACGGCGTAGCTGAACGTCTCGTTCTCTTCACCACAGAGGGGACAGAGGGGGGAGAGATCAGGCTGGGCCCAGGTGGGGTGGGCGGTCAGGTAACCTTTCTGGGCCCGCATTTGATGAATCCGAGCATCCATGAACTTTCCTACGCCCATGAACGGGTGCGGAGTGGTAGTGAGAGGATAAGAGTAGTAAGCCGGCGGCGGGGCCGTGGTTTTCCACGAATCTAACATCATGGCTCGGGCCCTACGCTGGAGGATGGAATAGGAAGCCCACATGAGGGGTTCTGCGGGAAGGGCTGGGAGGTCCGGCAGTAAGGCCGAGCCCAGGAGGAGGAGAGGTGAGGAGCGTTCCCTGAGGGGAAGGACGAGGTGAGCGAGAGCGTCAACTGGGAGGTGGGTTCTGACTGGGGGCTTTCGTTCGGGGGTAGACCAGAGGAGGGGCCTGACATTAGGGTCGAGGCCTACACATAGAGCCCTCAGGTTCTCTACGTATCGGTCGGGAAGGGCCGAGGGAAAGGACGAGTGGAGGCGAGCAGCCGCTGGTTTGATGGTAAGAGGGGAGCAACAGAGGCGCAGGGCCACCATGCGGCGCGTGTTGGCGAGTAGTACTAAGAGGGGGGTGAGCGAGGCCTCCGCGGTTAGAATCGTGGTGGGTGTAGCTCTAAAGTAGTTTGTGACCCATCTCTGGACGTGATGCCATTGGATGACCATTTTGTGGAGGAGTCCTTTGGTAGGGATAAAGAGGTCGGCCTCGTATGAAAGGATAGGAAAGATAAGAGAGTATGCCAATTTGTGGTAGAGGTGTGGGGAGACCCCGAATCCTGAGCCGGACATTCTCCTAACGGCCGCGAAGGCGGCTTGAGCAAGGGCGAGGCGACGGGACAAGTGGGGTATGCTCGAGATATTGGGGAGAAACCAGTAGCCCAGCCAGCGGAGCTGGGTGGCAGGGAAGAAGACCTTGTTATGGGGGTAGCGTAATGGAAGAATGTTATCACGCTAAGGCCCTGATCGCTTTGAAACGTTTGGAGATAGTCATCTAGGGAGAAGAATTGTTTTAAAGTAAAGTAATCGTGCGATAAAAGTTTCAAGTAGTAACGTGTATATATTGTTAAGGTCTCTTCTCCGTTGCTTGTGAGGACCTTTGGGGTCATGAAAGCCAAAGCCACAGCAGTCAGGTTTGGCTTTTCTATCCCCAAGACGGAACTTAAACACTGGCGTACCCCTCATCAGAGAGATCACCCGAGTGATCCTAAACCCCCTCCTATTGCCCTGGACGGCCAGGTCTGTTTTCCTGCCACTCAGCTTCGCTGGCTGGATTACTGGTTTGTCCCCAACATCTCGACCACCGCCCATTTCTCCCGCCGTCTTGCCCTCTCCCAAGCTGCCTTCGCGGCCGTCAGGAGAATGTCAGGGGCAGGTTCCGGGGTCTCCCCCCATCTCTGCCATAAGCTGGCATACTCATTTATTTTCCCTATCCTCTCGTATGGGGCTGACCTTTTCGTCCCAACCAAAGGACTCCTCCAGAAAATGGACACCCACTGGCATCACGTTCAGAGATGGGTCACAAACTGTTTCAGAGCCACCCCCACCACCATTCTAGCCGTGGAAGCTGCGCTGCCCCCCCTCTCGGTCCTCCTGGCCCACAAATGCCGGATGGCCCCCCTACGCCTCGGCTGCTCTCCCCCCACCATCAACCCGGCGGCTCCCCGCCTCCACTCATCCTTCCCCTCGGCACTTCCAGACCGGTACCCGGAGAGCCTAAGGGCTCTTTGTGTGGGCCTCGACCCCAAAGTCAGACCCCTCCTCTGGTCTACCCCCGAACGCAGGCCCCCTGTCAGAACTCATCTTCCTGTTGACGCTCTCGCTCACCTCGTCCTTCCCCTCATTGAGGACCTCTTGCCTCTCCCCCTGTTAGGCTCGGCCCTGCTACCAGATCTCCCTACTCTCCCCCCAGAGCCCCTCATGCGTGCTTCGTACCTCATTCTCCAGCGCAAGGCCTGGGCCATGATGTTAGACTCGTGGAAGAGCTTGGCCCCGCCGCCGGCATACTATTCCTTTCCTCTCACTACTACTCCGCACCCGTTCATGGGCTGAGGCAAGTTCATGGCGGGCCGAATTCATCAAATGCGGGCCCAGAAAAGCTATCTGGCCACCCACCCCACCTGGTCCCAACCTGACCTCTCCCCTCTCTGTCCCCTCTGTGGCGATGAGAACGAGACCTTCAGCCATGCTGTCCTCCGCTGCGAAGCCAAAGCTATCCCTAGAGCCCACCACCTCCAAGGCGTGCTCTCTGTCGGGGCTGATTCCCCACTTTGGTCCTCCGCTCACCTCCTCCTAGGGCTCGCTTCTTATATCAATGAGACGTGGACAAACTTTCCCCCCACAATGGCCTCATATGTACTGTCATCCCCGGTTTCAATGATTTTTCCTTCTTCCCCAGCTCCTAGGGGTTTTTTTGAGTCGTCCCCTTTACCTCCTACTTGATTTAAATTGATGGTTTTATTTTGCTTATACTTATGCGTTATGATTGTTCCTACTAGGCCTGTGCTTGGCTTGACTTTACTGTTTGTGAATTCCGTAAGTTGGTACCGTGTCGAGTACTCGACACAGTTTGGACAAGAGGATTTGAGCTTTTGCTTTATTATTTTGGTTTTGGGATTAAGGTTTTCTTTACGCCATAGCTAGCGCTGCATGCGAGTTCTTGTACCTTAACAATGAATACATGATATAAAAAAAGAAAAATAGAAAAAAAATGCTCCGTTGCTTGTTGTTTGTATCAGCTGCGAAGACACCTCGATATTTATATTCCGCGTCTGGGTGTTCACAGGCTACATAATTTTTCTATGCAACTAAGTATCTCTTACTCTTCTTTCCGACTTCGACAGAAGTCCGAACCCTTCCTGACCCTGAAAACCTCTGCACCCATACGCGACTTGTAGTCACGTAAGAACTTTTATTCTACGATGGTGTGGACACCTCTTGTAGTGATCTTACGATCTTTTATCCGAAGTGAATCCAATTACGAATAATCACCTACGTTTGCTAACGCAGAGAGACTACCCGCTGAACCGAAGATGGCCAGTCTTCTTCTGTCAGCTCCGTCGGAAACCAGACTGCATGTGCGTCTTACGGTTTCGTCTACCGGCATTATACGACTCGTGACTATGAATCGAACCAGTGGTTACGAGCATAGTTATCGGTCGTATGCTGACAGGTCCTTTGGGGGTTCCCCGATCACCTTCCTGGGTATAGACTATTCTTCTTAGTACTGGGCGACTTTCCAGACTGAAGTGTCTAACTTTCACGCAGTTTTTGTCCCGTTACTTAATGACCACTCTTCGATCCAATATCTTTGAGGACTTGTAACTTTATGCGACGTCGTCCGATTCGGGTGCTTCCACTTGCATAATGTAGGGGTTTTTTCTATTTCTTTTTTTCTTTTTTCTTTTTTTTATATCATGTATTCATTGTTAAGGTACAAGAACTCGCATGCAGGACTAGCTATGGCGTAAAGAAAACCTTAATCCCAAAAACCAATAACAAAATAAAACCTCAAATCATCTTCACCAAACTGTGTCAAGTACTCGACACGATACCAACATACGGAATTCACCAAAAGTAAAACCAAACCAACACAAGCTTAGCAAGAAAAATCCTAAACCATAAGTATAAGCAAAACAAACATGAAAACTTTCTCAAACCAAGCGCAGAGGGGATGAATCAAAAAACCCCCTTGCAGCCGGGGAAGAAGGAAAAACTATAGAAACTGGAGTGGACAGCTCATAGGTGGCTATAGTGGGAGGAAAGTTGGTGCACGTCTCATTGATGTAAGAGGCGAGACCTAGGAGGAGTTGAGCGGAGGACCAGAGTGGGGAGTCAGCCCCGACGGAGAGCACGCCTTGGAGGTGGCAGGCTCTAGGGATACTCTTGGCTACGCAATGGAGGACGGCGTGACTGAACGTCTCATTTTCATCCCCACCGAGGGGGCAGAGTGGTGAGAGATCAGGTTGGGACCAGGTCGGGTGGGCGGCCAGATAGCTCTTCTGAGCCCGCATTTGGTGAATTCGGCCGGCCATGAATGTGCCTAAGCCCATGAATGGGTGTGGAGTCGTAGTGAGAGGAAACGAATAATAGGCCGGTGGCGGGACAGTGGACTTCAACGAGTCCAGCATCATGGCCCGAGCTTTGCGTTGTAGAGAGGAGTAGCAGGCGCGCATTAGGGGCTCCAGGGGGAGGGTATGGAGATCCGGCAATAAGGCCGAGCCCAACAGGGGGAGAGGCGAAAGACCCTCAATGAGGGGGAGGACAAGGTGAGCAAGAGCGTCGACTGGAAGATGGTTTCTGACTGGAGGTTTTCGTTCGGGGGTAGACCAGTGAAGGGGCCAGACATTGGGGTCAAGGCCCACACACAGAGCCCTTAGGTTCTCTACGTACCGGTCGGGAAGGGCCGAAGGACAGGACGAGTGAAGGCGGGCAGCCGGCGGGTTGATGGTCGGGGGGTAGCAACAGAGTCGTAGGGCTGCCATGCGGCGTTTGGGAGGGAGAAGAACCGAGAGGTGGGGAAGCGCGGCCTCCGTGGCCAGGATAGTGGTGGGAGTGGCCCTAAAGCAGTTCGTGACCTATCTCTGAACGTGATGCCAGTGAATGTCCATCCCGTGAAGGAGCCCTTTAGTTGGGACAAAGAGATCAGCCCCATATGAAAGGATGGGAAAAATAAGCGAGTAAGCCAACTTGTGGCAGAGGTGTGGGGAGACTCCAGAACCTGAGCCCGACATTCTCCTAACGGCTGCGAAGACAGCCTGAGAGAGGGCGAGGCGACGGGAGAAGTGCGCGGTAGTCAAAAGATTTGGGAGGAACCAGTAGCCCAGCCAGCGAAGCTGAGAGGAGGGGAACAAAACCTGGCGGTCCAGGGCAATCGGAGGGGGTTTGGAGTCACTCGAGTGATCCCTCTGATGGGGGGTGTGCCAATGTATGAGTTCCGTCTTAGGAATGGAAAAGCCCACCTTGACAGCTGTGGCTTTTGCCTTCATAACCCCAAAGGTCCTTTGAAGCAGCCTAACATTGGTACGATAAGAAGAAGAAGCAACAGTAATAGAAAAATCATCAACATAGGACAGGATAACCCCTCTGGGAACTACCACATGTAAACAGGAAACATAAATAACAAACAACAAAGGAGAGATCGGAGACCCTTGAGGGGTACCCACATTGACGGAGGAAAAAACCTTAGGAGAACCCTGAAACAACAAACAGCATCTTCTGTCTGTTAAAAAGGAAAAAACCCAAGAAATTAAGTAACGATTTACCATCTTCTTGCGGAGAAGGGAGCAGAGGATGGAGGCATCAACATTGTCAAAGCCGCCTTTGATGTCCAAGAAGAGGGAGGAAACTTTCCTGCGGGACCTTTGCAGCGTACGGACGGTGTCAAACATCGCGGTGCAGGCATCGAAGGAGGAGAGGTTCGGGAGGGACCCACACCGGTTGGGGGATAGGAGCCCCTGGAATCGGGCGACAGCGGAGAGGCGGGAGGCGACGATCCTCTCAAGGATCTTGGAAACAGTTTCTAGGAGGACAATGATGCGGAAAGAGGCAGGCGAGTCGTAGGAGGACTTCCCAGGCTTGTCAAGAACAACGCCATGTGCTCGCTTGAGGGAGGCAGGGTGGTGGCCATACTGCAAGAGCGGGGCCAGGAGGGTGGTTAAGATGTGCGGGCAGGTTTTGTGAAGGGCTTTCCACACGGAGTAGGGGATAGTGTCTGGCCCAGGAACGGAGGATGGGGAGCACTTGGAGAGAGGGGCGGCAATCCCACGCGCAGTGAGGGTCGGGGCGTCGCTGAAGGTGGAGAGATTGGCAGGCAAAGATGGAGTAGGGCGGGTTGGAAAGAAATGAGCGAGAAGTGAGGAGTTGAGGTCCAACGGAGTGACTGCGTCAGGGAAGGACGGGAAGCCCGAGACGGGGCGGCCCAGTGAGAATTGCTTGACTGTCCATATTGAGCGTGGGGTTGCGTTGGCTAGGAGAGATCTCCAGTCAGACTTCTTAGCGTTCTTGATTGCCTTGAAGTACCCATTCTTGGAGAGCTTTGCTGCCATCCTATCTTGTGTAGAGAGGGAGGCCCTGGCCTTGCGAGATACAGAGTGATATTCACGGCGGAGGGTTGACAACAGTTGGGACCACCACGGTTTGGATCTGCTGGAGGGGCGAGAGAGGGGAGTGTGACTGATCAAGAGCGAAGTGACTGACCGAAGGGCACAGTCGAACCAAGTCTTGAGGGCGGAGCGGGGGGGATTCACCGGGGGGGGAGGGAGAGTAAGGGCATCGAGAAGGGGGGAAAGGGATACCCAATCCATTAGCAACCAGTTGGGGGCAGGGGGGGGAGGGTGCTGCTTCGGATGCTGCCAGAATATGGAAATAGGAACATGATCTGAGCCGGTAGAGGGTAAAAGCGTGTCCCAGTTTAGAACAAAAGAACGCAGCAAAGAAGAAGAAAAAGCAAAATCATTAATAGATGGTCTGGCAGAGCCACCAAGAGGAATCCTTGTGAAGACCCCCGGGGTGTTCAAAAGGGAGAAACCAAGTTCAGAAGCTCTTTGGAAGAAAGGAACAGACACAGCCAGCTCCTGCGCGGAGTGGCGGCGAGAGGGGTCTGCAAGGGGATGGTGAAGGTTGAAATCTCCCACCACGAGGAGGGGAAGTGAGGAGGGAGGAAAAGCAACAGAGGGCGACACAGAAACGTCACCCCTCCTCTTGCACGGAAGATTGTAAAGATTCAAAATTCGAACAGAAGGAAACCCAACACCAAACAAGTTATTTGCAAACACATCAAGTGAAAACACATCATTCCTCTCCACAGAGCTGGGGAGGACCGAAACTTCTTGCTGAAAAGCCAATGAAACATAAAAAGCAACTTTGGGCTTTGGGGATGGGGAAGAAGGAAAGTAACTATCAAAACCTTGAAAAGATGGAATCCTACCCTTCCAAAAGGGGGGATCTTGTAAGGCCACGATGGCTGGGTAATTGGGGGAATCCTTAAAAGAATTATACAAAGAAAGAAACAAATTCCAGCTACCTAAGCAGTTGTGTTGAACAAGATGAAGCCAGCGGAGGGGGGCCGGCCCCTTCAGGTTATCCAGCGTAGTGTTAGACATCTACCGGCGCGAGGCCGAACTGTCTCTGGCGGCAGGGGAGGGGCTGGGGTCCACATCGGGGAGTGGGCGACCAGACCTTGAGGGAGGACGGTAGGAGGAAAAGGACGGCATCGGTTTTGGGGTGACAAGGGGATCGGTTCCAGATGGAATAGGCCTAGATTGAGGGGTGCTAGGCACTGGGTCCTGAGGAGGGGGAAGGGGGGCTGCTTCAGAGGTGTCCATGGCGTCAGAGTCACCAGGTGGGACCGCAGAGGTGAAACTAGCGGGAGGGCGCTCGGGGCAGTCTCTGTCCCTGGCGGAGTGAGGGCCATGGCAATTTGGGCACTTGGCTGGGGAGGCTATACAGCAGCCAAGGATGGGGCGAAGGTTACCCTCTTTGGGGCACGTGGGGTTGGAGCAGCGGTGATCACCCTTGGAGTGAGGGCCGCCACAGAGTTGGCAAACAGTTGATTCCTTGCACAGAGGTTTTAGGTGCCCGAACTTCCAGCAGTTAAAACACTGGCTTTGGGCGTTAGAGGAATAGGCTCTTTTGAATTCGCGATTGTCACCGACGAGGATGATGCGGGGGGGGTCCGTCATGCGCCATGCTAGGTCCGGTGGGACATGGACTACGACCGAGAAGGCTTTTTTTCCATTGGTTCTGGCTTCACGGTCAGCATTAAGGAAACGGGAGCGAGTGATAATCAGGTTATTGGCGTTGACAACGCCGGCGAGTAGTAGAGGATGAAGCTCCTCGTCTGAATCAGGATCGGCATCCATGGGGAGACCATGGATAGCAAACTGGACATCAGTGGGGGCGTAGCGGAAGTGTTCCCATGGGTTGTTGTTGACCGGCAAGACTGGTTAAGCCTCGCGGCGAAAGCGTCAAAGCAGAGGGCGTAACCAGAACCGGGGACAAGGGGATCAGCCTCAGTGAGGGAGACAGCCCCTTAGGGGCTGACCGACACTCTGAAGGACTTCGGGAGATCGGAGCCGGCTTCCCGAAAGACGGAGGCAGCAATGTCCGGGAAACGAATGCGGATGGAGGATTCCTGGGGGTGGGGGCAATGGGTCGAACGAGGGGCGAAGAACCTTCTAGCAGCGCTTGGGAAGGGGGCAGGACCTTTTGGAGAGGCGTCCTGCGCGATCGCCGCGACTTTGTTAGCGGAAGTGCTATTGGGGGAAATCTTACCCTTTGCTTTGGACTTGGCCTTATTGGCTCTGACCGCGGCAGTGAACTCAGAGGTACCACCATGAATCACTTGGGCATATGATTTTGCCTGAGGAGGGTCATGGGGGGTGGGGGGGGAGGCTTGGAAGGGGGAAGCGAAGAGGGGGGGCCAGAGGGGCCAGCGTGAGCATGAGGGGGAGCTGGTGAAGGGGGGCTAGCCCCTTTCTGAGGGGCCCCTGCGGAAGGGGTGGCGACCATCCTATGTGACAGGTCCCGGATAGCGTCCCGGACTTTACGGAGTTGCTTGTTAGGGGAGGAGTTGGTGACCTGAGACTGCAGGTCGTGGACAGATGAGCGGAGCACCTCCACCTGGGAGCCAAGTGAGTTGACAGCGTGGAGGGAGGCACACAACAGAGGGAGGACGGAGCTTTGGCCAATCGAGAGTGTATCGCATTCTTGAGGGGTCAGAGAAGGCAGTTGCTCAGGGCTGAAGCTAATGAGAGAACGGGTTTTTGAGATGAGCGAGGCCAGTAAGCGGGCCTCAGAGGAAATCTCAGAAGTAGAAGGAGTAACAGAAGAGGGCCCTGAATGGGGCTGGAAGAGCGAGATGGGGGGCCCAAGGGGCTCCATGGCTGGTTGAAAGGGGGCATGAGGCCCAACGTAAGCAGAAAAATGGGTGAGGGTGGGGATCGTGCACTAGAAACTGTGGTCTTGTAAAAGCTATGGTCAGGAAAATAGAGGGCGCGGAGCGTGTTGCATAAGGTAGAGGTGTTTTTCTTCTTTTTTTTTTTTATATCATGTATTCAGTGTTAAGGTACAAGAACTCGCATGCAGCGCTAGCTATGGTGTAAAGAAAACCTTAATCCCAAAAACCAATAACAAAATAAAACCTCAAACCATCTTCCCCAAACTGTGTCAAGTACTCGACACGATACCAACATACGGAATTCACCAAAAGTAAAACCAAACCAACATAAGCTTAGCAAGAAAAATCATAAACCATAAGTATAAGCAAAACAAACATCAAAACTTTCTCAAACCAAGCGCAGAGGAGATGAATCAAAAAACCCCCTTGCAGCCGGGGAAGAAGGAAAAACCATAGAAACTGGAGAGGACAGCTCATAGGTGGCCATAGTGGGAGGAAAGTTGGTGCACGTCTCATTGATGTAAGAGGCGAGACCTAGCAGGAGTTGAGCGGAGGACCAGAGTGAGGAGTCAGCCCCGACGGAGAGCACGCCTTGGAGGTGGCAGGCTCTTGGGATAATCTTGGCTACGCAACGGAGGACGGCGTGACTGAACGTCTCATTCTCATCGCCAAAGAGGGGGCAGAGTGGCAAGCGATCTGGTTGGGACCAGGTGGGGTGGGCGGCCCGATAGCTCTTCTGAGCCCGCATTTGGTGAATTCGGCCGGCCATGAATTTGCCTAAGCCCATGAACGGGTGTGGAGTCGTAGTGAAAGCAAGCGAATAATAGGCAGGTGGCGGGACAGTGGACTTCCATGAGTCCAGCATCATGGCCCGATCTTTGCATTGTAGGGAGGAGTAGGAGGCCCGCATTAGGGGCTCCAGGGCGAGGGTAGGGAGATCCGGCAATAAGGCCGAGCCCAACAGGGGGAGAGCCGAAAGACCCTCAATGAGGGGGAGGACAAGGTGAGCAAGAGCCTCGACTGGAAGATGGGTTCTGACTGGAGGTTTTCGTTCGGGCGTAGACCAGTGAAGGGGCCTGACATTGGGGTCAAGGCCCACACACAGAGCCCTTAGGTTCTCTACGTACCTGTCGGGAAGGGCAGAAGGAAAGGACTAGTGAAGGCGGGCAGCCACCGGGTTGATGGTCGGGGGGGAGCAACAGAGTCTTAGGGCTGCCATGTGGGGTTTGTGAGGGACAAGAACCCAGAGGGGGGGAAGCGCGGCCTCCGCGGCCAGGATAGTGGTGGGAGTGGCCCTAAAGCAGTTCGTGACCCATCTCTGAACGTGATGCCAGTGAATGTCCATCCTGTGAAGGAGCCCTTTAGTTGGGACAATGAGATCAGCCCCATACGAAAGGATGGGAAAAATAAGCGAGTAAGGCAACTTGTGGCAGAGGGGTGGGGAGACTCCAGAACCTGAGCCCGACATTCTCCTAACGGATGCGAAGCCAGCCTGAGAGAGGGCGAGGCGACGGGAGAAGTGCGCAGTATTTGAAAGTTTTGGGAGGAACCAGTAGCCCAGCCAGCGAAGCTGAGAGGAGGGGAAGAAAGCCTGGCCGGCAAGGGCAATCGGAGGGGGTTTGGGGTCACTCGAATGATCCCTCTGATGGGGGGTGCGCCAATGTATGAGTTCCGTCTTAGGAATGGAAAAGCCCACCTTGACAGCTGTGGCTTTTGCCTTCATAACCCCAAAGGTCCTTTGAAGCAGCCTACCATTGGTACGATAAGAAGAAGAAGTAACAGTAATAGAAAAATCATCAACATAGGACAGGATAACCCCTCTGGGAACTACCACATGTAAACAGGAAACATAAATAACAAACAACAAAGGAGAGATCGGAGACCCTTGAGGGGTACCCACAGTGACGGAGGAAAAACCCTTAGGAGAGCCCTGAAACAACAAACACCACCTTCTGTCTGTAAAAAAGGAAAACACCCAAGAAATTAAGTAACGATTTACCACCCCCCCGCGGAGAAGGGAGCAGAGGATGGAGGCATCAACATTGTCAAAGCCGCCTTTGATGTCCAAGAAGAGGGAGGAAACTTTCCTGCGGGACCTTTGTAGCGTAGGGACTGTGTGAACCATCGCGGTGCAGGCATCGAAGGAGGAGAGGGTCGGGAGGGAGCCCCACTGGTTGGGGGATAGGAGCCCCTGGAATCGGGCGAGAGCGGACAGGCCGAAGGTGACGATCCTCTCAAGTATCTTGGAAACAGTTTCTAGGAGGACATTGATGCGGAAAGAGGCAGGTGTGTCGTAGGAGGACTTCCCAGGCTTGTCAAGAACAACGCCATGTGCTCGCTGGAGGGAGACAGGGTGGTGGCCATACTGAAAGAGTGGGGCCAGGAGGGTGGTTAAGATGTGCGGGCAGGTTTGGTGAAGGGCTTTCCACACTTGCATAAGTTAGAGGTTTTTTTTTTATCTTTTTTTTTTTTCTTTTTTTTTTCTTCTTTTTTTTTTATCTCATGTATTCATTGTTAAGGTACAAGAACTCGAATGCAGCGCTAGCTATGGCGTAAAGAAAACCTTAATTCCAAAACAAAACAACAAAATAAAAACTCAACTAACAACCCCAAGCTGTGTCAAGTACTCGACACTATACTAACATACGGAATTCACAAGCAAGTAAAAACAACCAACACAGGTAAACTCAAATAATCCTAAAACAAACTTGTAATAAAACAAAACCATACATTCATATCATGTGGGACGTAACGGAGATGACCCCAAAAAACCCCTAGCAGCTGGGGATGAAGGAAAAACCAAAGAAACGGGGGACGATAGCTCATAAGTGGCCATGGTAGGAGGGAAATTGGTACACGTCTCGTTGATGTAGGAGGCGAGCCCCAGAAGGAGTTGGGCGGAGGACCAAAGTGGGGAGTCACCCTCGACGGAGAGTACGCCTTGGAGGTGGTGGGCTCCCGGTACAGCTTTGGCTTCGCAGCGGAGGACGGTGTGGCTGAAGGTCTCGTTCTCCTCCCCACAGAGGGGGCAGAGGGGTGAGAGATCAGGTTGGGACCAGGAGGGGTGGGCGGCCAGGTAGCTCTTCTGGGCACGCATTTGCTGAATTCGACCGGCCATGAACTTGCCTAAGCTCATGAACGGATGGGGTGTCGTAGTGAGGGGAAAGACATAATACGCGGGTGGTAGGGCATTGGCTTTCCACCACTCTAACATCATGGTGCGGGCCCTTCGCTGAAGAATGGAGTACGAGGCCCTCATGAGGGCTTCTGGGGGGAGGTCCGGAAGATCCGGTAGCAGGGCGGAACCCAGCCGAGGGAGAGGCGGGGAGCCTCCCATGAGAGGAAGGACTAGGTGAGCAAGAGCGTCAACTAGCATGTGAGTTCTGACAGGGGGTTTTCGTTCGGGGGTAGACCAGATGAGGGGCCTGACATTGGGGTCGAGTCCCACACAGAGAGACCTTAAGTCCTCTTCATACCTATCGGGGAGGGCTGATGGGAAACCGGGAGGAAGGCGAGCTGCTGCCGGATTGATGGTAGGGGGGGAGCAGTAGAGGCGTAAGGCCGCCATGCGACGCTTGTGAGCGAGGAGCACTGAGATGGGGGGAAGAGCAGCTTCAGCGGCCAGGATGGTGGTGGGAGTGGCTCTAAAGCAGTTTGTGACCCATCTTTGGACGTGATGCCAGTGGACCTCCATTCTGTGGAGGAGACCTTTAGTTGGGGTAAAAAGATCTGCCCTATAAGACAAGATGGGGAAGATAAGTGAGTATGCCAATTTATGGCAAAGGTGCGGGGAGACCCCGGACCCTACACCTGACATTCTCCTGACTGCCGCGAAGGCAGCTTGGGAGAGGGCGAGACGCCGGGAGAAATGGGCGACAGTGGAAATGTTTGGGAGAAACCAGTAGCCTAACCAACGAAGCTGGGTGGCGGGGAAGAAAACCTGGCCATCCAGTGCGATAGGTGGGGGTTTAGGATCACCAGGCAGGTCCCTCTGATGAAGAGTACGCCAGTGAATAAGTTCCGTCTTGGGGATGGAGAAGCCAACTTTTACTGCAGTGGCTTTGGCCTTCATAGAACCAAAAGTTCTCTGGAGCAGCCTAACATTGGTGCGATACGACGAGGAAGCAACAGTAATAGAAAAATCATCAACATAAGACAAAATGACCCCTCTGGGGATTGCCACATGTAAACAGGAAACATAAATAACAAATAACAAAGGAGAAATAGGAGACCCTTGGGGGGTCCCAACGGTAACGGAAGAAAAAACCTTGGGAGAGCCCTGAAACAACAAACAGCACATTCTGTCTGTTAAAAAGGAAAACACCCATGAGATCAAGTAGCGGTTAACCATCTTCCTACAAAGAAGGGAGCAAAGAATCGAGGCGTCGACATTGTCAAAGCCATCTTTGATGTCCAGAAATAAGGAGGATACTTTCCTACGGGACCTTTACAATGTGCGGACGGAGTCCACCATCGCGGCGCAGGCGTCAAAGGAGGAGAGGGTAGGGAGTGAGCCACACTGATTGGGGGATAGGAGCCCTTGAAAGCGGGCAACGGCCGAGAGGTGGGAGGCAACAATCCTCTCGAGAATCTTGGAAATAGTTTCTAACAAAACAATGATGCGGAAAGAAGCCGGGGAGTCATAAGAGGCCTTACCAGGCTTGTCCAGGACTACACCGTGTGCCCTTTTGAGAGAGGCAGGATGGTGTCCGTACAGCAGGAGCGGGGCCAAGAGGGAGGTCAAAATATGAGGGCAAGCTTTGTGGAGGGCTTTCCACACGGAGTAGGGAATAGCATCCGGACCAGGAGCAGAGGAGGGGGAACACTTGGAGAGGGCGGAGGCGACCTCCTCCGCAGTGAGGATCGGAGTGTCATTGAACGCGGAGAGTCTGGCGGGTAGCGGGGGGGCGGGACGTGCTGGGAAAAAATGAGCCAAGAGCGAGGAGTTTATGTGCGTCGGAGTGACGGCCTCGGGAAAGGAAGGAAAACGAGAAACGGGACGGCCTAGGGAAAACTTTTTCACCGTCCAAATGGAGCGTGGGGTGGCTTCCGCCAGGAGGGACCTCCAGTGGGAATTCTTAGCGTTCTTAATTGCTTTGAAGTAACCATTTTTAGAGACCCTAGCCGCCATCATGTCTTCCGGCAAGAGGGAGGACCTGGCTTTGCGGGACGCGGAGTGATATTCACGATGGAGACGAGACAAAAGTGGGGACCACCAGGGCTTAGACCTGCCGGAGGGGTGAGAGAGCGGGGTGTGGGTGATCAAGAGTGTGGTGACCGAGCGAAGGGCGCAGTCAAACCAAGTCTCTAGGGCAATGAGGGGGGGGTCCACCGGGGGTGAAGGAAGAACAAGGGGATCCAGGAGGGGAGAGAGGGCCGCCCAGTCTGTCACAAGCCAGTTGGGGGCTGGGGGGGGAGGGTGAAGCTTAGGATGCTCCAACATAATAGAGATAGGAACGTGATCTGAGCCGGTGGAGGGTAAAAGAGTATCCCAACTTTGGACAAATGGACGCAACAAAGAAGAAGAAAAAGCAAAATCAATAACGGAGGGCCTAGCAGAGCCTCCGAGGGGAAACCTCGTGAAGACGCCCGGGGTATTCAAAACAGAAAAACCCTGTTCGGAAGCCTTTTGAAAAAATGGGGAAGACAAAGCCAACTCCTTACTGGAGTCGCAGCGAGAGGGATCCGCAAGGGGGTGGTGTAGGTTAAAGTCCCCCACCACGAGGAGGGGGAGTGAGGAAACGGGAAAGGCAATGAGGGGGGGCACAGAAACATCACCCCTCCTCTTACCTGGTAGGTTATACAAATTCAAAATGCCAAAGGAAGGAAAACCAACACCAAACAAGTCATTCGCAAACACATCAAGTGAAAACACATCAGACCTCCCTATAGAGTTGGGAAGGACAGAGACCTCTTTCTGAATAGCCAAAGAAACATAAAAAGCAACCGTGGGCTTGGGGAACGGGGACGAAGGAAAGTAACTATCAAAACCTTGAAAAGCAGGAAGGCGACCTTTCCAGAAGGGGGGGTCTTGAAGGGCCACAATGGCCGGGTCATTGGGAAAATCAACAAACGAATTAAACAAAGACAAAAACACATTCCAGCTCCCTAAGCAGTTGTGTTGAACGAGATGAAGCGAGCGGAGGTGGGCCGGCCCCCTCGAATTGTGGGAGGATGTGTAAGACATCTACCGGCGCGAGGCCGTAGAGTCTCTTGGGGCTGGGGAGGGGCTGGGGTCCACATCGGGGAGTGGGCGGCCAGACCTTGAGGGAGGGCGATAGGACGAAAAGGATGGTATTGGCCTGGGAGTGACAAGAGGGTCGGTTCCCGGCGGGGGGAGGACGAGATTCAGGGGTGTGGGGGACCGGGGCTGGGGGGAGGGGAAGAGGGACTACCTCTGAGGTGTCCATAGCGTCAGAGTCGGCGGGAGGGTCGATAGGGGGAGGGTTAGCTAGGGGCCGCTCGGGACAATCTCTGTCCCTGGCAGAGTGAGGGCCATGACAATTTGGGCATCTGGCCGTGGAGGCTATGCAGCAGCCGAGGATGGGACGAAGGTTACCTTCTTTGGGGCAGGTCGGGTTGGAGCAGTGGTGGTCGGCCTTGGAATGGGGCCCTCCACACAGCTGGCAGATAGTTGAGTCTTTGCATAGAGGTTTGCATAAGGTAGAGGTTTTTTTCTTTTTATTTGTATTTTTATTTTTTTTATATCATGTATTCATTGTTAAGGTACAAGAACTCGCATGCAGCGCTAGCTATGGCGTAAAGAAAACCTTAATCCCAAAAACAAATAACAAAATAAACTCTCGCCCCAAACATCTCCAAGCTGTGACAAGTACTCGACACGTTACCAACATACGGAATTCATCAACAAGTAAATACAACCCAAACACGGCCAAGCAAGAAAAATCATAAAACATATAAAACGAAGTAAACCTAAACAACTGTACTTCAAGTAAGACGCAAAGGAGATGAAAAGAAAAGCCTTCTGGCACCAGGGGGTGAGGGAAAGACCATTGAAATGGGGGAGGATAACTCGTAGGTAGCCATGGTGGGAGGGAAGTTGGTGCACATCTCATTTATGTATGAGGCGAGGCCTAGTAGAAGTTGGGCGGAGGACCAAAGTGGGGAGTCGGGCTCTACCGAGAGCACACCTTGGAGGTGGTGGGCCCTAGGGACGGCTTTGGCTTCGCAGCGGAGGACAGCGTGACTGAACGTCTCATTCTCTTCTCCACAAAGGGGACAAAGAGGGGAGAGATCAGGTTGAGACCAGGTGGGGTGGGCGGCCAGATAGCTCTTCTGGGCCCGCATTTGATGAATTCGACCAGCCATGAACTTGCCTAGGCCCATGAACGGGTGCGGGGTCGTAGTGAGGGGAAAAGAATAGTACGCCGGCCGCAGGGCAGTGGTCTTCCACGAGTCTAGCATCATGGCACGGGCCCTGCGTTGGAGAATGGAGTACGAAGCCCGCATGAGGGATTCGGGGGGGAGGGCCGGAAGGTGCGGTAGCAAGGCCGAGCCCAGCAGGGGGAGAGGTGAGGAGCCCTCCCTAATGGGAAGGACGAGGTGAGCGACAGCGTCAACTGGGAGATGGGTTCTGACGGGGGGTCTCCGTTCGGGGGTGGACCAGAGCAGGGGCCTAACATTGGGGTCAAGGCCTACACATAGAGCCCTAAGGTTCTCTGCGTAGCGGTCGGGAAGGGCCAAAGGAAAGGATGAGTGAAGGCGGGCAGCCGCCGGGTTGATAGTGGGAAGAGAACAACAAAGGCGAAGGGCCGCCATGCAGCGTTTGTGAGCGAGTAGTACCGCGAGGGGGGGGAGGGAGGCCTCTGCAGCTAGGATGGGTATACGAGTCGCCCTGAAGCAATTTGTGACCCATCTCTGGACGTGGTGCCAATGGATGTCCATTTTGTGGAGGAGTCCTTTGGTTGGGACGAAGAGGTCGGCCCGGTACGAAAGGATAGGAAAGATAAGTGAAAATGCCAATTTGTGGCAGAGGTGAGGGGAGACCCCGGAACCTGAGCCGGACATTCTCCTAACTGCCGCAAAGGCAGCTTGAGAAAGGCCCACTGGCGGGAGAAGTAGGCAGTGGTCGAAATATTGGGGAGAAACCAATAGCCCAGCCAGCGGAGCTGAGTGGCAGGGAAGAAGACCTGGCCATCCAGGGCGATAGGAGGGGGCTTAGGGTCACTCGGGTGGTCCTTCTGATGAGGGGTGCGCCAGTTGTATAAGTTCCGTCTTAGGAATGGAAAAACCAACCTTGACTGCTGTGGCTTTGGCTTTCAAAACACCAAAGGTCCTCTGCAGCAGCCTAACGTTGGTACGATAAGAAGAAGAAGCAACAGTAATAGAAAAATCATCAACATAGGACAAAATAACCCCTCTGGGAATAGCCACATGTAAACAAGAAACATAAATAACAAACAACAAAGGGGAGATAGGGGACCCTTGAGGGGTGCCCACGGTAACGGAAGAAAATATCTTAGGAGAGCCCTGAAATAACAAACAACACCTCCTGTCAATCAAAAAGGAAAATACCCAAGATATTAAATAACGAATTAACCATCTTCCTACGAAGGAGGGAGCAGAGGATGGAGGCATCGACATTGTCAAAGCCGCATTTGATGTCTAGGAAGAGGGAGGAAACTTTTCTGCGGGACCTTTGCAAGGTGCGGACGGAATCAACCATCACAGTTCCAGCGTCGAAGGAGGAGAGGGTTGGGAGGGAGCAGCACTGGTTGGGGACAGGAGCCCCTGGTAGCGGGCGACAGCGGAGAGGCGAGAGGCGACGATTCTCTCGAGTATCTTGGAGACGGTTTCTAAGAGAACGATAATGCGGAATGAGGCTTGCGAGTCGTAGGAGGCCTTCCCAGGCTTATCGAGGACCACGCCATGTGCCTGCTTGAGGGAGGCAGGGTGATGGCCGTATAGCAGAAGCGGGGCCACAACAGTGGTCAAAATGTGCGGGCAGGCTCTCTGAAGGGCCTTCCAGACGGAGTAGGGACTAGTATCCGGTCTAGGGGCAGAGGATTGCGAACACTTGGAGAGAGCAGCGGCGACCTCTTCCGCAGTAAGGGTCGGGGCATCGCTGAAGGCAGAGAGGTTGGCAGGCAAAGAGGGGGAGGGACCAGTTGGAAAGAAGTGAGCCAGGAGCGAGGAGTTGATGTCTGACGGAGTGACAGCGTCGGGGAAGGATGGAAAACGTGAGACGGGACGGCCTAGGGAGAATTTCTTAACTGTCCATATGGAGCCTGGGGTGGCTTCGGCTAGGAGAGACCTCCAGTGAGAGTTCTTAGCCTTTTTGATTGCTTTGAAGTACCCATTCTTGGAGAGCTTGGCCGCCCTCCTATCTTGAGACGAGGGGAGGCCCTGGCTTGCGAGAGGCGGAGTGGTATTCACGGCAGAGGATTGACAGTAGTGGGGACCATCACGGTTTGGATCTGCTGGAGGGGCGAGAGAGCGGGGTGTGGCTGATCAAAGGGATGTAACCAAACGGAGGGCGGCTCAAACCAAGCATCAAGGGCGCAGCGGGGGGGGTAAGCCGGAGGGTGGGGAAGGCAAGGGCGCCGAGGAGGGGAGAAAGAGACACCCAGTCTGTCAGTAGCCAGTTGGGGGCAGGGGGAGGTGGGTGCAGTTTGGGATGCTGCAGAAAGATAGAAATAGGAACATGGTCTGAGCTGGTGGATGGTAAGAACGTGTCCCAACTTTGAACAAAGGCACGTAGCAGCGAAGAAGAAAAAGCAAAATCAATAACAGAAGGTCTGGCAGAGCCACCCAAGGGAAACCTTGTGAAGACCCCGGGGTGTTCAAAAGGGAGAACCCTTGTTCAGAAGCTCTTTGAAAAAAAGGAAAAGACAAGGCCAGTTCCTGCGCGGAGTGGCGGCGAGAGCGGTCTGCAAGTGCATGGTGCAGGTTGAAATCTCCCACCACGAGGAGGGGAAGTGAAGAGGAAGGAAAGGCAACAGGGGGCGACACAGACACGTCGCCCCTCCTTTTGCCCGGGAGATTGTACAAAGTCAAAATACGAAAAGAAGGAAAACCCATACTAAACAAGTCATTTGCAAACACTTCAAGCGAAAACACATCAGCCCTCTCCGAAGAGTTGGGGAGGACCGAGACTTCTTTCTGAAAAGCCAACGAAACCTAAAAAGCCACTTTGGGGTTGGGGGAAGTAGTAGAAGGAAAGTAACTATCAAAACCTTGAAAAGACGGAAGGTGACCCTTCCAAAAGGGGGGATCCTGCAGGGCAACAATGACCGGGTAGTTGGGGGAGTCAGCAAAAGAATTAAACAATGACAAAAACACATTCCAGCTCCCTAAGCAGTTGTGTTGAATGAGATGAAGCGAGCGGAGGGGGGCCGGCCCCCTCAGGTTGTCGAGCAGGGTGTTGGACATCTACCGGCGCGAGGCCGAAGCGTCTCTAGGGGCAGGGGAGGGGCTGGGGTCCACGTCGGGCAGTGGGCGGCCAGCCCTTGAGGGAGGACGGTAGGACGAAAAAGATGGCATCGGCTTTGGAGTAACGAGGGGATCGGTCCCTGATGGGATAGGCCTAGGTTGGGGGTGCCGGGCACCGGGTCCTGAGGGGGGGTGAGGGGGGCTGTCTTTGAGGTATCCATGGCGTCAGAGTCGCCTAGTGGACCTACAGGGGTGGGGTTAGCGAGGGGACGTTCGGGGCAGTCTCTGTCCCTTGCGGAGTGAGGGCCGTGGCAGTTTGGGCACCTGGCCAGGGAGGCAATGCAGCAGCCAAGGATGGGGCAAAGATTGCTCTCTTTAGGGCAGGTGGGATTGGAGTAACAGTGGTCGGCCTTGGAGTGGGGGCCACCGCAGAGCTGGCAGACAATTGATTCTTTGCACAGGGGTTTTAGATGCCTGAACTTCCAGCAGTTAAAACACTGGCTTTGGGCATTGGAGGAGTAGGCCCTTTTGACTTCACGATTGTCGCCAAAGAGGAGGATACGGGGAGGATCGGTCATGCGCCATGCTAAGTCCGCTGGGACATGGACGACGACAGAGAAGGCTTTTTTCCCGTTAGTTCTAGCTTCACGGTCAGCATTGAGGAAACGGGAGCGGGTGATAATCAGGTTTTTGGCGTGATCAACGCCAGCTAGTAGAAGGAGGTGAAGTTCCTCATCCGTGTCAGGATGTGCGTCCATGGGGAGACCATGGATGGCAAACTGGACATCAGTAGGGGTGTAGCGGAAGGGTTCCCAGGGATTGTTGTAAACCGGGAAGGACTGGTTGAGCCTAGCAGCGAAGGCGTCAAAGAAGGGGGCGTAGCACGAAGCGGGAACAAGGGAATCAGCCACGGAGAGAGATAGGGCGCCCTTCGGGCTGACCGAGACTCTAACGGACTTCAGGAGATCCGAGCCGGCTTCACGAAGGACTGAGGCAGCGATGTCAGGAAAGCGGACACGAATAGAGGATTCCTGGGGGTGGGGACAGTGGGCCGAACGGGGGGCGAAGAACCTTCTAGCAGCGCTGGGGAGAGGGGCAGGACCCTTGGGGGAGGCGTCCTGTGCGACCGCCGAGACTTTGTTAGCAGAAGTGCTGTTGGGGGAGTTCTTACCCTTTGCCTTGGATTTGGCCTTATTGGCTCTGACCGCAGCATTGAATTCAGATGTACCACCATGAATGACCTGGGCGTATGATTTTGCCTGTACAGGGGCATGAGGAGGGAGGGGGGCAGGTTTGGGAGGAGTTAGCGACCTGGGACTGCAGATCGTGGATTGATGAGCGGAGCTCCTCCAACTGGGAGCCGAGTTAATTGACTGCTTGGAGGGAGGCGCACAACAAGGGGAGAAGAGAGCTTTCGCCTATCGAGAGGTTATCGCATTCCTGAGGGGTCAGGGAGGGCAGTTGCTCAGGAGTGAAGCTAATGAGGGAACGGGTTCGTGAGAAGAGCGAGGCCAGAAAGCTGGCCTCAGAGGAAATCTCGGAAGTAGAAGGGGTAACAGAGGAGGGCCCGGAATGGGGCTGGAAGAGCGAGATGGGGGGCCCAAGGGGCTCCATGGCTGGTTGAAGGGCGGCGTGAGGCCCAACTTAAGTAGAAAAATGGGTGAGGGTGGGGATCGTGCACTAGAAACTGAGGTGTAGTAAAAGCTATGGTCAGGAAAATAGAGGGCGCGGAGCGTGTTGCATAAGGTAGAGGTTTTTTTTCTTCTTTTTTCTGTTTTTTTATATTGGTTTTGCATTTTATTTGTACAACTACCAGGAAAAACCAGACATCCACCGCTAGCTATGGCCAAGAAAAACCTACGCATCTCTCCCCTCATGGGATCAAAGCCACGCCCCCAAGACCCTATGGGACGGGCCCAACCGGACATCTCGGCCTCAAAAACGTAAAGTACTCTCAGCGAGCAAGCAGGAAGACGCAGAAAACCCTTCAGAAAGCTCCCCTGAACAAATGAAAGGATAACAAAGGAAAGCCTAGCACACACGGGAAATGAAGGAAACTCCAATACAAAGAAACCTACAAAAGAATAGAACAACATCTCTGTAGGGGCAGCCTAAATACCTTAAAGAAGTCGGCGGCCGATATCACTCCGGGCCCAAGGCATTGACATTGATCGAGGAGGCGGTGCAATACCACGACAGAGCGTGACCGAGGATGCGACTGTGGACAGCCGCGGGGGGCGCAAGGTCGAGTGGTAGTAGGGTAGCAGCCAAAAGAGAGGAAGTGTAGCTGTAACCGAGCAACGGGACGAAACCCAGAGGAGAGG
Organism: Tuber borchii; assembly: GCA_003070745.1. Taxonomy (NCBI): domain Eukaryota; kingdom Fungi; phylum Ascomycota; class Pezizomycetes; order Pezizales; family Tuberaceae; genus Tuber; species Tuber borchii. Next base: position 57,991 of record NESQ01000435.1, read on the forward strand.
ATGAAGGGTAGACCCAAGTATCGTAGGAACTATCGGAAAATTGTGCGTGTCTGACTAGGCAGCCTCCAGCGAAACGTAATCGAAGAGAGCAGAGAAATCGACCGTAGCCTGGTGAAAAGTTTTCTCTTACTGCGAACTGTGATCCCAGCCGTCTGTAACATCGACGCGAGGGTGTTGCTGACCGTGCAAATGTTAAGCGAGAATGCAAAAGAAGAGCGAAGAGAAGGATGGGCCAGGACCTAAGAGACGGGTGCCCATGTCCGAATCTATCATAGGGGGGGTGCAGCTCACACAGAGTGCGGGAGGTGAAAAGTGACGATGTTTTCTCATGGTGTTGAGATTTCAATCGCCGGAGGTATAGAGGAGATGGTTCGTGTTGCATAAGGTAGAGGTTCTTTTTCTTCTTTTTTTTTTTTCCCGTTTATATTTGTTTACTAAGCCGGCAGCTAACTAGGTAAAAAGTCACTCCAGCTCATCGCTATGTAGACAAAACCCTCCAACTACAGTCCATCCTCTATCCCCCTCGCTAAAACCATCTGACCCTGCCCGACCAACCTAAACTACTTTGAATAGAGGTAGAAAGCGAAAGCCCGGTACTACTGGTAAAAACTACGCGAGAAACAAAGGCCTGAAATCATCGAACCAAAAACCTCCACAGACGTCAACTCCAAAGAAAAGCCCCAAAGCGACAGTGAGAAACCTATGAACCAAACAAAGAAAACTTCAAGCCCGTCTAGAAATCCCAACCCATTGACAAAAAGGGCGGATGAACCAACCCACTCTAGTATACACGAGGTCCGTAATGACCGGGGCATAAAGCCCAGCTGGAGAGTCGAGGCGAGGACCAGAGGGAGATCCATATAACTAAGCCAGCGCGGCAGAGACGTGTGGCGCCAGGAGCGAGACCCGGTGGTTACCGGGACCCAGACCACAAGAGTTGCATAGCCTTGCCCCCTGAGGGGAAGGGCCAGAGCCGGAAAAGGCTGAAATCCCCTAGGAACAAGACAAAGTCAAGACCATCATAAGGGCACAGAGCCAGGAGAGAAAAGCAGTAGGGTGCCAGCCAAAGATCGTGGTGTAGCTGTAACTGAGCAACGGGACGAAAACCGGGAGGCGAGGAAGGAGGGTTAGACCCAACACCGAGAAGTACGAAGCAAAGGACCACCAAGGGATCACAGTTTTTCGACAAATGCGACGGTACCGGCCGTAGCGCTCAGGAGATAGTGCAATACCAGAGAGCAGAGCCACAGGGGCCACTACTTCACCGATAACCCGAAGCTGCGCTATGCTTAAGACGAGGCGAAGGGGTGGCCGACCATGCAAATGCTAAGCGAGGGCAGGAAAACAAGTGCGGAGAAAGAGGGGGAAGAGGATGAAACCCCATAGACGAAGGCACCCAAATACCTAAGTCATCAGAAGGGACTCAGAGGGAGGAAGGAGGTGGTGGAGCATCACCCTCCTAGGCAACAAAGGCCATCAAAAGAAGGGAGAGGGACACCAAAACCCACGATGATTTCTGATGGTGTTGAGATTTCAATTGCCGGAGGTGTAGAGGAGATGGTTCGTGTTGCATAAGGTAGAGGTTTTTTTTCTCTTTTTTTTTTTTTATCTCATGTATTCATTGTTAAGGTAGAAGAACTCGCATGCAGCGCTAGCTATGGTGTAAAGAGAACCTTAATCCCAGGAACAAAATAACAAAATAAACTCTCAATCAAAACATCTCCAAGCTGTGTCAAGTACTCGACACAATACCAACTTACGGAATTCAACAGCAAGTAAAATCAAACCAACACAAGCTAAATAAGAAAAATCATACAAACAAATAAGCGAAATAAACCACAAAAGTACCTCAAATGGGACGTAAAGGAGATGAAAGGAAAAGCCGTTCGGCAGCCGGGGATGAAGGAAAAACCATTGACACGGGGGAAGACATCTCGTAGGTAGCCATAGTGGGAGGGAAATTCGTGCACGTCTCATCTATATATGAGGTGAGGCCCAGGAGGAGTTGGGCGGAGGACCAAAGTGGGGAGTCAGACTCTACCGCGGGCACACCTTGGAGGTGGCGGGCCCTAAGGATGGCTTTGGCTTCGCAGCGGAGGACGGCGTGACTGAAAGTCTCATTCTCTTCTGCACATCGGGGACAGAGTGGGGAGATATCAGGTTGGGACCAGGTGGGGTGGGCGGCCAGATAACCTTTCTGGGCCCGCATTTGATGAATTCGACCAGCCATGAACTTGCCTAGGCCCATGAACGGGTGCAGAGTCGTGGTGAGGGGAAAAGAATAATAGGCCAGCGGGGGGGCAGTGGCCTTCCACGAGTCTAGCATCATGACACAAGCCCTGCGTTAGAGAGTGGAGTAGGAAGCCCGCATAAGGGATTCTGAGGGGAGGGCCGGGAGGTCCGGCAACAAGGCCGAGCCCAACAGGGGGAGAGGCGAGGAGCCTTCCCTGAGGGGAAGGACGAGGTGAGCGAGAGCCTCGACTGGGAGGTGGGTTCTGACCGCGGGTTTCCGTTCGGGGGTGGATCAAAGAAGCGTCCTGACGTTAGGGTCAAGGCCTACGCATAGAGCCCTTAGGTTCTCTGCGCTATGCTCAGGAAGGGCCGAGGGAAAGGACGAGTGGAGGCGGGTAGCCGCCGGGTTGATAGTGGGAGGGGAGCAACAGAGGCGAAGGGCCGCCATGCGCGCTTGTGAGCGAGGAGTACCGCGAGGGGGGGGAGGGAGGCCTCTGCGGCCAGGATGGTGGTGGGAGTCGCCCTAAAGCAGTTTGTGACCCATCTTTGGACATGATGCCAATGGATGTCCATTCTGTGGTGGAGTCCTTTGGTTGGGACGAAGAGGTCGGCCCCGTACAAAGGATAGGAAAGATAAGTGAGTATGCCAACTTGTGGCAGAGGTGGGGAGAGACCCCGGAACCTGAGCCGGACATCCTCCTAACAGCGGCGAAGGCAGCTTGAGAAAGGGCCAGGCGGTGGGAGAAGTGGGCGGTGGTCGAAACATTGGGGAGAAACCAGTAGCCCAGCCAGCGGAGCTGGGTGGCGGGAAGAAGACCTGGCCGTCCAGGGCAATGGGAGGGGGTTTTGGGTCACTCGGGTGGTCCTTCTGATGAGGGGTGCGCCATGTATAAGTTCCGTCTTAGGAATGGAAAAGCCAACCTTGACTGCAGTGGCTTTGGCCTTCATAACCCAAAGGTCCTCTGAAGCAGCCTGACGTTGGTACGATAGGAAGAATAAGCAACAGTAACAGAAAAATCATCAACATAGGACAAAATAACCCCTCTGGGAACTGCCACATGTAAACAAGAAACATAAATAACAAACAGCAAAGGGAGATAGGGGACCCTTGGGGGTGCCCACGGTAACAGAAGAAAAAATCTTAGGAGAGCCCTGAAATAACAAACAACACCTTCTGTCAGTTAAAAAGGAAAACACCCAGAAATTAAATAGCGATTGACCATCTTCCTGCGAAGAAGGGAGCAAGGATGGAGGCATCGACATTGTCAAACCACCTTTGATGTCCAGGAAGAGAGAGGAAACTTTCTGCGGGACCTTTGCAATGTGCGGACGGAGTCGACCATTGCAGTGCAGGCGTCGAAGGAGGAGAGGGTTGGGAGGGAGCCGCACTGGTTGGGGACAGGAGCCCCTGGAAGCGGGCGACAGCAGAGAGGCGAGGGGCGACGATTCTCTCAAGGATCTTGGAGACGGTTTCGAGGAGAACAATAATGCGGAAAGAAGCTGGCGAGTCGTAGGAGGCCTTCCCAGGCTTATCGAGGACAACGCCATGTGCTCTTTTGAGGGAGGCAGGGTGATGGCCATATAGCAGGAGCGGGGCCAGGAGGGTGGTTAAAATGTGAGGGGAGGCTTGTGAAGGGCCTTCCACACGGAGTAGGGAATAGTATCCGGTCCGGGCGCAGAGGTGGAGAACACTTGGAGAGAGCAGCGGCGACCTCTTCCGCAGTAAGGGTCGGGCGTCACTAAAGGCGGAGAGGTTGGCAGGTAGCGAGGGGGAGGGGCGAGTTGGAAAGAAATGAGCCAGGAGTGAGGAGTTGATGTCTGACGGAGTACGGCGTCAGGGAAAGATGGAAAGCGTGAGACGGGGCGGCCCAGGGAGAATTTCTTGACCGTCCATATGGAGCGTGGGGTGGCTTCGCCAGGAGGGACCTCCAGTGAGAGTTCTTAGCATTCTTGATTGCCTTGAAGTACCCATTCTTGGAGAGCTTGGCCGCCCTCCTGTCTGGCGGCGAGAGGGTGGACCTGGCTTTGCGGGAGGCGGAGTGGTATTCGCGACGGAGGGTGACAGTATGGGGACCACCACGGTTTGGATCTGCTGGAGGGGCGAGAGAGCGGGGTGTGGCTGATCAAGAGCGAGGTGACCTGAACGAAGGGCGCAGTCAAACCAAGACTCAAGGGCGCAGCGGGGGGGGTTAGCCGGAGGGGGGGGAAAGCAAGGGCGTTGAGAGGGGCGAGAGAGACACCCAATCTGTTAGTAGCCAGTTGGGGGCGGGGGGAGGGGGTGCGCTTGGGGTGCTGCAGAAAGATAGAAATAGGAACGTGGTCTGAGCCGGTGGAGGGTAAAAGCGTGTTCCAACTTTGATCAAAAGGTCGTAACAGCGAAGAAGAAAAAGCCAAATCAATAACCGAGGCCTGGCAGAGCCGCCAAGGGGAAACCGTGTGAAGACCCCCGGGGTATTCAAAAGGGAGAACCCTTGTTCGGAAGCTCTTTGAAAAAAAGGAAAAGATACGGCCAACTCATGCGCGGAATGGCGGCGAGAGGGATCCGCAAGGGGGTGATGAAGGTTGAAATCGCCCACCACGAGGAGGGGAAGTAAAGAAGAAGGAAAGGCAGCAGGGGGGACACAGAAACGTCACCCCTCCTTTTGCCCGGGAGGTTGTACAAATTCAAAATACGAAAAGAAGGAAAACCCACTCCAAACAAATCATTTGCAAACACATCAAGTGAAAACACGTCAGCCCTCTCCGAAGAGCTGGGGAGGACCGCGACTTCTTTTTGAAAAGCCAATGAAACATAAAAAGCAACCTTGGGTTTGGGGGAATTAGAGGAGGGAAAATAACTATCAAATCCTTGAAAAGTCGGAAGGCGACCCTTCCAAAAGGGGGGATCTTGCAATGCCACAATGGCCGGGTAATTGGGGGAATCTGCAAAAGAATTAAACAAAGAAAGAAACACATTCCAGCTCCCTAAGCAGTTGTGCTGAACGAGATGAAGCGAGCGGAGGGGGGCCGGCCCCCTCTGGTTATTGAGCGGGGTGTTAGACATCTACGGCGCGAGGCTGAAGTGTCTCTAGGGGCAGGGGAAGGGCTGGGGTCCACATCGGGGAGTGGACGGCCAGACCTTGAGGGAGGACGGTAGGACGAAAAAGATGGCATCAGCTTGGCAGTGACCAGGGGATCGGTCTCAGACGGGATAGGCCTAGATTGAGGAGTGCTAGGCACTGGGTCCTGAGGGGGGGGAAGGGGGGCAGTCTCTGAGGTATCCATAGCGTCAGAGTCGCCTGGTGGGCCTACGGGAGGAGGGATAGCAAGGGGACGTTCGGGGCAGTCTCTGTCCCTGGCGGAGTGAGGGCCGTGGCAGTTTGGGCATCTGGCCGGGGAGGCGATGCAGCAGCCAAGGATGGGGCGAAGATTGCCCTCTCTAGGACAGGTAGGATTGGAGCAACGGTGATCGGCCTTGGAGTGGGGGCCGCACAGAGCTGGCAGACAGTTGATTCCTTGCACAGGGGTTTTAGATGCCCGAACTTCCAGCAATTAAAACACTGGGTTTGGGCGTTGGAGGAGTAGGCCCTTTGACTTCACGATTGTCGCCAAAGAGGAGGATGCGGGGGGGATTGGTCATGCGCCATGCCAAGTCCGCTGGGACATGGACGACAACGGAGAAGGCTTTCTTCCCGTTGGTTCTAGCTTCACGGTCAGCATTGAGGAAACGGGAGCGGGTGATAATCAGGTTTTTGGCGTTGTCAACGGCAGCCCGGAGGAGTGGGTCAAGTTCCTCATCTGTATCAGGATGTGCATCCATGGGGATACCGTGGATGGCAAACTGGACATCAGTGGGGGCGTAGCGGAATTGTCCCAGGGATTGTTGTTAACCGGGAAAGACTGGTTGAGTCTTGCAGCAAAGGCGTCGAAAAATGGGGCGTAGCAGGAAGCGGGAACGAGGGGATCAGCCACGGTAAGAGAGACAGCGCCCTTCGGGCTGACCGAGACTCTGAAAGACTTTGGGACATCTGAGCCCGCTTCCCGTAGGACAGAGGCAGCGATATCGGGGAAACGAACACGAATGGAGGATTCCTGGGGGTGGGGACAGTGGGTCGAACGGGGGGCGAAGAACCTTCTAGCAGCGCTGGGGAGAGGGGCAGGACCCTTGGGGGAGGCGTCCTGTCGGCCCCCGACTTTGTTAGCAGAGGTGCTATTGGGGAATTCTTACCCTTTGCCTTGGATTTGGCCTTATTAGCTCTGACCGCGGCATTGAACTCAGATGTACCACCGTGAATTATTTGGGCGTATGATTTTGCCTGTGCAGGGGGGTGAGTAGGGGGGGGCAGGTTTGGGAGGGGGAAGCGAAGAGGGAGGGCCAGAGGGGCCAGTGTGAGTGGGAGGGGGGTGGGGGGGAGGGGCGACCCCCTTTCTGAGGGGCCCCGGTGGGAGGGGTGGCAACCATCCTGTGTGATAGGTCCCGGATGGCATCCCGGACTCACGGAGTTGCTCGTTAGGGGAGGTGTTGGCGACCTGAGACTGCAGGTCGTGGACTGATACCGGAGCTCCTCAACTGGGAGCCGAGTGAGTTGACCGCGTGGAGGGAGGCGCACAGCAATGGGAGAAGGGAACTTTCGCCAATCGAGAGGTTGTCGCATTCCTGAGGGGTCAGAGAAGGCAGTTGCTCGGGGTGAAGCTGATGAGGGAACGAGTTCGCGAAAAAACGAGGCCAGAAAACGGGCTTCTGAGGAGATCTCAGAGGTAGAAGGGTAACAGAAGAGGTCCGGAATGGGGCTGGAAGAGCGAGATGGGGGGCCCAAGGGCTCCATGGCTGGTAGAAAGGGGCGTGAGGCCCAACGTAAGTAGAAAAATGGGTGAGGGTGGGGATCGTCACTAGAAACTGTGGTGTTGTAAAAGCTATGGTCAGGAAAATAGAGGGCGCGGAGGGTGTTGCATAAGGTAGAGGTTTTTTTTTTTTTTTTTTTTTTTTTTTTTTTTATATCAGTTTTGCATTTTATTCGTACAACTACCAGGAAAAACCAGACATGCAGCGCTAGCTATGGCCAAGAAAAACCTACGCATCTCTCCCGTCATGGGATCAAAGCCACGCCCCCAAGACCCTATGGTATGGGCCCAACCGCACCTCTGCCCACAAAAAGTAGCAATACTCCTAGCGAGCAAGCAGGAAGACGCGGAAAACCCTCCGAAAGCTCCCCTGAACATACGAAAAGTTTACAAAAGAAAACCCAAACGCTCGGGAAAGACAGAAACTCCACTAACCGAAAACCTAACAAAGAATGGAAACATCTGACTAGGGGCGGCCTCAAGTGACCTTAGAAAAAGATCGGCGACCGACATTACTCCGAGCCCAAGGCGTTGACATCGACCAAGGAGGCAGTGCAATCCCATGATAGAGCGTAACTGAGGATGCGACTGTGGAAAGCCACGGGGGCACAAGGCCAAGTGGTAGAAGGATACCAGCCAAAAAGAGGGGAAGTGTAGCTGTAACCGAGCAATGGGACGAGACCGAGGGGAGAGGAGGAAGGGTAGACCCAAGTATCATAGGAACTATCGGAAACGTGTGCGTGTCTGACTAGGCAGTCTCCAGCGAAGCGTAATCGAAGAGAGCAGAGAAATCGACCGTGGCGTGATGAAAAGTTTTCTCTTACTGCGAACCGTGATCCCAGCCGTCTGTAACATGGACGCGAGGGTGTTGCCGACAGTGCAAATGTTAAGTGAAAACACGAAACAAGAGCAAAGGGAGGATAGGACAGGACCTAAGAAACGGGTGCCCAAGACCGAATCTATCATAGGGAGGGGGGGTGCAGCTCACTCCGAGTGCGGGTAGTGAAAAGCGACGATGATTTCTCATGGTGTTGAGATTTCAATCGCCGGGTGTGTAGAGGAGATGGTTCGCGTTGCACAAGGTAGAGGTTTTCTTTTTTTTTATATCATGTATTCATTGTTAAGGTACAAGAACTCGCATGCAGCGCTAGCTATGGCGTAATAGAAAACCTTAATCCCAAAAACCAAATAACAAAGTAAAGCTCAAACAAACAACCCCAAACTGTGTCAAATACTCGACACGATGCCAACATACGGAATTCAACAGCAAGAAAAATCAACCCAAACACAGGCTTAGTACGAAAAATAATAACACATAGTTATAAAGTGAAAACTTCAAACAAAACGAAGAGGAGACGACTCGAAAAAACCCCTAACAGCTGGGGATGAAGGAACAACCATTGAAACCGGGGACGACAGCTCATATGAGGCCATTGTGGGGGGAAAGTTGGTGCACGTCTCGTTGATATAGGAGGCGAGCCCTAGGAGGAGCTGGGCGGAGGACCAAAGTGGGGAGTCTGCCCCAACGGAGGGCACGCCTTGGAGGTGGCGGGCTCTAGGGAGGGCTTTGGCTTCGCATCGGAGGACGGCGTGGCTGAAGGTCTCGTTCTCTTCCCCACAGAGGGGACAGAGAGGGGAGAGATCAGGTTGGGACCAGGTGGGGTGGGCGGCCAGGTAGCTCTTCTGGGCCCGCATTTGATGAATTCGTCCGGCCATGAACTTGCCTAAGTCCATGAACGGGTGCGAAGTTGTAGTGAGAGGAAAGGAGTAATATGCTGGCGGCGGGACCTTGGTCTTCCAAGAGACTAGCATCATGGCACGGGCCTTACGCTGGAGAGTGGAGTACGAAGCACGCATGAGGGGCTCTGGGGGGAGAGTTGGGAGGTCCGGCAACAGGGTCGAGCCTAGCAGGGGGAGAGGCGAAAAGCCCTCGATGAGGGGGAGGACGAGATGAGCGAGAGCGTCAACCCGAAGATGAGTTCTAACGGGGGGTTTTCGTTCGGGGGTGGACCAGAGGAGGGGCCTAACATTGGGGTCGAGGCCCACGCAAAGAGCTCTTAGGTTCTCCGCGTATCGGTCTGGAAGTGCCGAGGGGAAGGACGGATGGAGGCGGGCGGCAGCCGGGTTGATGGTGGGGGGAGAGCAGCAGAGGCGTAGGGCAGCCATACGGCGTTTGTGATCGAGGAGGATCGAGAGGGGGGGCAGCGCAGCTTCCGCGGCTAAAATTGTGGTGGGTGTGGCTCTGAAGCAATTTGTGACCCATCTCTGGACGTGATGCCAGTGGATGTCCATTCTTTGGAGGAGTCCTTTGGTAGAGACGAAGAGATCAGCCCCATACACGAGGATAGGGAAAATAAGCGAATACGCCAGCTTGTGGCAAAGGTGGGGGGAGACCCCGGAGCCTGCCCCAGACATCCTCCTGACGGCCGCGAAAGCGGCGACGGGAGAGGGCAAGGCGACGGGAGAAATGAGCGGTGGTCGAGATATTGGGGAGGAACCAGTAGCCCAGCCAGCGAAGCTGGGTGGCGGGAAAGAAAACCTGGCCATCCAGGGCAATAGGTGGGGGTTTGGGATCACCTGACGGGTCCTTCTGATGTGGGGTACGCCAATGTAGCAGTTCCGTCTTGGGGATAGAGAAGCCAACCTTAACTGCTGTGGCTTTGGCCTTCATGACCCCGAAGGTCCTCTGGGGCAGCCTGACATTGGTTCCATAAGAAGAGGATGAAACCGTAATGGAAATATCATCAACATACGACAAAATAACCCCTCTGGGAACTGCCACATGTAAACAAGAAACATAAATATCAAACAACAAAGGAGAAATCGGGGACCCTTGAGGGGTACCAACGGTGACAGAAGAAAAAATCTTAGGAGAGCCCTGAAATAACAAACAACACCTCTTGTCAGTTAAAAAGGAAAAAACCCAAGAAACTAAATAACGATTCACCATCTTCCTGCGAAGGAGGGAGCAGAGGATGGAGGCATCAACGTTGTCGAAACCACCTTTGATGTCAAGAAAAAGAGAGGAAACTTTCCTGCGGGACCTTTGCAGAGTGCGGACAGAGTCGACCATTGCAGCGCAGGCGTCAAAAGAAGAAAGGGTCGGGAGGGAGCCACATTGGTTGGGGGATAAAAGCCCTTGGAACCGGGCGACAGCAGAGAGGCGGGAGGCGACAATCCTCTCGAGGATCTTGGAGACCGTTTCCAGAAGGACGATAATTCGAAAAGAGGCCGGCGAGTCATAGGAGGCCTTCCCAGGTTTGTCGAGAACTACACCATGCGCTCGTTTGAGAGAAGCTGGGTGGTGGCCGTATGCCAGGAGCGGTGAAAGAAGGGTGGTCAGAATGTGGGGGCAGGCTTTATGCAGGCCTTCCAAACAGAGTAGGGAATAGTATCTGGACCAGGGGCGGACGACGGAGAGCACTTTGAGAGAGCAGCGGCTATCTCCTCCCCGGTGAGGATTGGGACATCACCGAAGGCGTGGAGATTAGCAGGCAGAGCGGGGGGGGGACGAGTTGAAAAGAAGTGAGCCAGGAGCGAGGAATTGATATCCGACGCAGTGTGGGCGTCGGGGAACGATGGAAAGCGGGAGACCGGGCGGCCCAGGGAGAATTTCTTAACTGTCCATATGGAGCGGGGGGTGGCATCGGCCAGGAGAGATCTCCAATGGGAGTTCTTTGCGTTCTTAATTACTTTGAAGTACCCATTCTTTGAGAGCTTGGCTGCTACCCTATCCTGTGGAGAGAGGGAGGCCCTGGCCTTGCGGGACGCGGAGTGATACTCACGACGGAGGGTTGAGAGCAGTGGCGACCACCACGGTTTTGATCTGCTGGAGGGGCGAGAGAGTGGAGTGTGGCTGATCAAGAGCGAGGTGACTGAGCCAAGGGCGCAATCAAACCAGGCCTCGAGGGCACAGCGGGGAGGGTTGACCGGAGGGGGGGGAAAAGCAAGGGCATCAAGAAGGGGGGAGAGGGCCACCCAATCTGTCAGCAGCCAGTTGGGGCGGGGGGAGGAGGATGCAGCTTGGGATGCTGTAAGAAGATAGAGATAGGAACGTGATCCGAGCCAGAGGAGGGCAGAAGCGTGTCCCACCTTTGCACAAAAGGACGCAATAAAGAAGAAGAAAAAGCAAAATCAATAACAGAGGGTCTGGCAGAGCCGCCAAGGGGGAACCTCGTGAAAACCCCGGGGTGTTCAGGAGAGAAAAGCCCAGCTCGGACGCTCTTTGAAAAAAGGAAAGGACAAGGCCAACTCGTGTTGGGAGTGACGACGAGAGGGGTCCGCAAGGGGATGGTGAAGGTTAAAATCTCCAACCACGAGGAGGGGAGAGAAGAGAGAGGAAAGGCAACAAGAGGCGACACCGAAACGTCACCCCTCCTCTTGCCGGGTAAATTGTACAGGTTCAAAATGCGAAAGGAAGGAAAGCCAACACCAAACAAGTCATTTGCGAACACATCAAGTGAAAACACATCATTCCTCTCCACAGAGCTGGGGAGGACGGAAACTTCTTTCTGAAAAGCCAATGAAACGTAAAAAGCAACTTTGGGTTTGGCGGATGGTGAAGAAGGAAAATAACTATCAAAGCCTTAAAAAGACGGAAGGCGACCCTTCCAGAAAGGGGGATCTTGGAGAGCCACAATGGCCGGGTAGTTAGGGGAATCCGCAAAAGAATTAAACAAAGAAAGAAACACATTCCAGCTCACTAGGCAGTTGTGTTGAACAAGATGAAGTGAGCAGAGGGGGGCCGGCCCCCTCAGGTTTTCGGAAGTGGTGTTGGACATTTACCGGCGCGAGGCCGAGGTGTCTCTAGGGGCAGGGGAGGGGCTGGGGTCCACATCGGGGAGTGGGCGACCTGACCTTGAGGAGGGCGATATGACGAGAAAGACGGCATCGGTTTGGGAGTGACAAGAGGATCGGTTCCCGAGGGGATGGGCCTGGCTTGAGGGGTGCTGGGCATCCGGTCTTGAGGGGGGGGAGGGGGGGCTGACTCTGAGGTATCCATGGGATCGGAGACACCAATTATGCCTGCGTCGGTAGGGGTAGTGGGGGGGCGTTCAGGGCAATCCCTGTCTCTGGCAGAGTGAGGGCCATGGCAGTTTGGGCACTTGGCTGGCGAGGCTATGCAACAGCCGAGGATGGGGCGAAGGTTTCCTTCTTTAGGACAGGTAGGGTTTGAACAGCGGTGGTCGCTTTGGAGTGAGGGCC
>NESQ01000436.1:0-70131 GCA_003070745.1 Tuber borchii
GACAATATATCTTATTCACGACCAAATTCCAGTGGCACTGCCCATTTTGCTGAGTGCGATGAGACGACTCTCCTAAAGTCTGGCCTGCTGGATGACATCTCCCCTGGAAAGATCAAGCTTCATCTCTCCAGAATGTCTTCAAACACCTCATGCGGTACTGATGGTATTAGTGTTATAATGCTTCGCAATTTGCTTGATACAACCTTCATCGATCATCTTTTTCTACTCTATTCAGCCTGTTTGAGAAAAGGAGAAACACCAACTCGATGGAATGAAGCTCTCGTGTTCCCTATTTGCAAAGATGGAAAAATGGCTTATACTGCAACCAACTCTCGTCCTATCAGTCTCATGTGTCTCTTTCGCAAGATTTTTGAATCATTGATTCGGCCGGTAGTTACCTGTTCAGGAGAAATGTCCTACTCCAATATGCAAGGCGGATTCCATTCTGGATATTCAACATTGACAAATGTTCTCACTCTCCATCATCTGATTGAGGCCGATGCCGGATCTCATGTTGGGTTTCTTGATTTCACCTCTGCTTTCGACTCTGTATCCTGGCTGCATCTCTCTCTTGAACTCCAAAAACAGGGAATGAATCCACTAGTTATAAGACTGATTTATAAGCTCATGTATTCTGAAATGAGTTATTCTATTATCGTCAATGGAACTGTCTCCCCTCTCCAAGTTCGCAGCCGTGGCCTTCCCCAGGTCTCTTCTCTCTCACCTATCTTATTCAACCGCTTTATCAATAGCCTCCTACATACACTTAATTGGCAGAGTCACCCATCCTTTCCTTCTGCATTATTCTTCGCAGACGATGGAGTTCTCATCTCCCCTACTCTTAGCCAGGCTCAAAGTTTAGTCCACAATGCCGCTCAATGGGCTACCAACCATGGAATGTCCTTCAATATCTCCAAATGCGGCTATCGTCCTTGCGATTCTGCCTCCAAGTTACCTCTGGTAATTCGGCCCTACCTGATACTCAATGAACAGTGCATTCCTACAGTTCAGTCATACAAGTATCTAGGGGTTATGTTTTGTACCAAAGTGATTGATTTTCTCGCACAGGGAACCTTGCTTTCCCACAGGGTGGAGAAGCTACTAAGAGCAATGCTTTGGTCTTCAGGAGCGTGGTCACCCAGGATACGGTTCAATCTAATGAAAGCTATTGTTCTTCCTACCCTCGAGTATTCACTACCTCTCATATATGCCCATTTTCAACGCAATCCAAAGTCAACATGTTGGAATAATCTAAATACAGCTTACCAGAACTGTCTCAAATGGATTGTAGGAGGAAATGCTCACAGACCATTGGTTACCAGTCACTTGCTAGGTCTATTGTCATTCAAGTATCGTGCACAACACCTTCATGCCAGATTCTATCTCCATCTAATGGAAATGCATCCTTAGAATCCATTACGGTCAATTCTGGATCGCAATAACTGGTATTCCCAATCTCATCGTCTTGTTAGAATATTTCACTATGATCCGCTTCTCTATCAGTTTCTCAACCCCCCTCTAGCATTTGCCACACAAATGCCCATTCTAGCTACAACCCCATTGCCTACCATCCGTGATCATCTGCTTAAGGAACTAAATCTTCAACGCTTAAATTACTTTCGTTTTATTGGTTCACCCTCCTTGACACTAAAGTCAAAGCTATTACAAATCGGCATAGTTACAGACCGTGTTCACAGATTGGATTGTGATTGGGTACTTACTACTCCTGCTACTGATCAATCTAGCTTTCTTGCATGGCGTCGTGGGATTTGGAGCTGGGGTAGGAAGTGCCTTTGCAGGAAACGATTTGACAGAGGTCACATATTCTGCATGCCAGTTCACTCCCCTAATCTCAGCACCAATGATAAGGCTATTTTCAAGATCCATCACTCCAATCTCGATGCTTCTGTCAAGTATACTATTCTCGATTTCCTTCTCAACCAAAGACTCTGGGAAAAGGCCCGCAATATTCTTGATTTTTGGACCCTTTCTATGTCTTATTCATTGAGATCCAATCCCGCTGCATCTTAAATTCTCTGCTCTTTCCCCTTATACAAATATTCAAAAATATTGCTTATTGTTCTACATTTTCCATGTCTAATTTATTATTATGCTGGTATTTATTATTCTCTTTTTCCATTTACTCTATATGACAATTTCGCGATACATCTTTCAATTCTTCTTTGAACTTCTGTTTCTGATATGTGCTTGCAATTTCTCCTACTTTTTCTTACAACTGTTTTGCAGACTATCTTGTATGTTCGCTATTCTCCATCCAATTTCCGGTACTTTTCTTTAAAACAAAAAACTGTTTTTGGTTTCTATTTAGTTTAAAGATTCAATCCCTATCACATTTCTTCTACAGCTTTGTTCCTATATTTAAATCTTCAAAAATAGTGCAATTTTTCTGTATAATGTTGTCTATTGCTGTCCTTGGCTTTATTATTTCAGTTTTCTTTTAAGGAGATATTGCAATTTTTAAGTGTTTTTGTAAATGTTTTATTGATTATTTTTTCGTTTTATTGATACATTGTTTCAACTATTTTGCATTTCAAAAGTTTTGCCTCTCCTAGTTTATTTGCGGTATTGTTCCTCTTATCTTAGGTAGTCAACCATGGTCAAAACAATTTTTTCTGTATTATTTTCTTTTTTAAAAGTTTTTACCTTACTCTTTTTCTATTGTTATGTTCGGCCATCAGGTGGGGCCTTGTACTCCTGATCTTGAACGCCTATGGATGTGCTTTATACATCTACACGCGTTGTACTTGACTTTGGTTGAGCTAGGTCTAATAGGTCTACTACGTGTCAGTAGCTCACGTACATGAGTTTTTGTACCTTGGTACTTCAACTCAGCCTGATGCCGGATAGGAGCTTTGTTCCTATCCACAGGTGGATTCTGATAAGGTGCTCTCGCTGGGTGGCCAGTTGCTTATTGGTAGTTGTCTCCTTACTTGTGGGTTGACCTTTTGACTTCCGCTTCATGTTAAACCATATTGCCTTCATTGCAGTCGTTGTCTATCTAGGTAGTTGGCTTCTTACTTGTTGTGTTTCTATTGTATCTACCATGGGTAGAGTCGGAGGTTGCTCTCATCGTAGTTGCCTTCAGCCTGTATGTAGTTGGTTTGCTCAGTTAGTGTACCTGTTAGCTACCTGCTGTCGTTAGATAATGGCTCTGGTCTTATCCCTCAAAGTCAATATACTTAACTCCTAACCCTAAGTAATGTAAACGGTGACAGGTGGTACCCAAACTTAAACTAAGTATAGAAATATACCACAGTGGTCATGAAATATATAGATATGAAATACTATGAAATTTCAACAATAACACTAAGGAAGCCAATCGCTATTGTAGCGGATCAGATATTAGGGGAGAGAAGTTTTCGTTGTCAATGGCGAACTGTGCTGACAGCTTGTGCGCTGGGCTTTGAAGTAAGTTGGATGACTGGATTGAGGTGTTCCCTGGGACTTCATCAATATCAATTGTGAGGAGAAGGGGTCGACTAGATGCTGAACCTAACTCCAAAACTCTTCTATGCGCACAGTACTTGACTAATTTGAGTGCTGTTTTTCCTCCGAAGTCTGGTATGCCGAGATAAATATTCTGTTATTAGAATAGCAGCCTTGCCATTATGGCACGCCTTTTCTCTGCAACCAATGTGAGTTGTGTTTGACCAAAAGGGACTGTGAAAAAAATAGGGCATTTTCTATCCCTTAGGGTGGTTGACCAATCTGCCACAGTTTCAGATTCAGAGTTGTGAGCCCCGGGAGAGGAGAGGGCAGGGGACAAGTATTGCAAGAGCGGTTAATGAATTCTGAGATAAGAGATAAGTGAAATTTGGTTAAACATAGTAAGATAGGTTGATATTGGTGGAATTGTTACTATTGAATTGTGTATAATTACTTATAGATTTAGAGCTTTTTTGGTTATTCTTTTTCTTCCTTTCTTGTGCTGTCCTCTTTACTGCGTATTGGATAACCTAAATGAGCCATGAGCCTCACTGCTTATGCATCTCATTCATCTTCTTGAATCACTTGACAGGCTAAAGTAATTATATTCATAGCCCAGTTTCTATAATTATCACAAGCAAAGACTGTAATCCCCCCCAAAGCGCCAAAAATCCCTCCCAATCAGACAATAGGTACACTACTGACATGTCCTGCAATATTTCGCAACATCATCATTTTTGGTACTACTCAATAGTCAGGCATCCAATTAATTCAATTTTTTGACAGGATATACAGAAGAGTTTCTGCTATCCTTCTATGATTAAACTATTGTCATTTACCCAATCTTATATTGAGAATTAAGAAATATGGTGTTTTCAGAAAAACATGTTTTTTTTTATAGTGGCATGTCAAACAGGGTCTTAATTTAATTTCATTTAGCCCTATTTTAATCTGATACAGACTGACTAAAAATGGTCATGTGATCTGGTTTTTGTGCCATTTCCAGGGGTAGAAGGGTCAGGCATTAAAAAGTAGAAGGATCCAGGGGGTTTGAAGTGATTATTGACAAAAAATATAGAATACTGCAACTGAACTGCTCTCGTGTAGAAAATATGTTGGAATAGTGAAGTACCTCTTAAACCACAGTCTATGTAGCATACTATACAATAAAGTCAGTAACTTGAAAGGTTGGTCTCTTTAGGCAACACCTCTATAACAAGAATAAATACATTCCATTATAATAGAGCAGAGTAACCTCTAGACATATATAGCACAGAATGTTGATCTCTTAAATGAGCTATTTGGTTTTACAGCCAAATCATGACCATAAGAGCACTAATTGGAATCATGCTTTAAAAGGTTGGATACCATCCTAATCAAGTACCTCCTAGTGTTTTATTTGGTAGCAGATGTGCTAGAACAGAGGTCATTTACATTACTCAAAGAGATTTTTCTTTATACATTGTATAAGAAGGGAGGAAGCATTAATCCTCTAAATGTTCTTCTCACAAGTGTACCACTGCTGCTGAGACATTACTGACAACAGTACCGATAATTATTGCTTGACCCTTGTACCCACCTTTCTTACTATTATTGTCATGCTAAGACAACAAAACAAGAATCACTGTTGCCTTTACTGTTAAAATTGTCAGATATTTTATGTGAATGAAAGATCAACTTCTAGTCTTCCTGAACCACAACTCTAAATTTATATATTTCATAAGAATTTAACCAAACAGGTTTCCTAAATATAAAAAAATATACAACAAAAATTGCAGAAAATGTAGAAATTGCACTGTATTTGATACTACAGATCAGACTTAAGACTAAATATATAATGAATTATCTATTTCTATTACTAGTATATAAAAGGATATGGTCGATATAGCAAGAAGCTTCCTATCTTGGTAATTGTTGTGACTTCATTATAGAATGATTCCATCATCGAGAGCAACTAGTAGTTGATACATTTTCTTCTTTAAAAGAGCATTAATTCCCAGAAAGACCTATTTAGAATTATGGAATTACAGGGGTTGGTAAAGAGATAGCTTCCTTTTGCTCTATATATTGTAGTTGGTTGGATAGGTAGGGTAGGGTAGTCGGGTATGTTACTTAGCTGTATCATGATTCTCAGAGTCTGATACCTCCCACAAAGCTTTAATGCCATTTCAGGTATATCTAAGTTTTTCCATATACACTTGCTCTTTCTCTTTTTACTACAATTAATAGTGAATTAATCATTTTACACTAGATAGTTTCTAAGTCAAACATGTCACAAATGGCTTCTTTTTTCAGCAGCAAGTCATTAGCGGAAATGGTATCCTAGATTCATTTTAAGATATCTTACTCATTTATTTCTATCAATACTGTATTCAATTTGTTGGCTGATTAACTTCCCAATCGCACTAATATTCCTCCATTCAAGAGGCAACCCTGTCCATGTCTATCTTTGGATGCACCTTCTCCTCCGGACCAACCCTACAGAATTGATCTTCTATTGTATTTCAGGTTGTGAAAATCCAGTGGACACCGTGGTCAAGACTGCTGAGACTGGGTACCTCCTATATTGTCTAATGAATCCCTTGGTAGCCTTCTCCGCCTCCTACGATTATACTCCCCAAAATTCGTTATCTCCCGTTGTTTGCTTCTGCTTTACCCATCGTAATTTACATCCTGATACTATGGAACGAAATGCCCAGCTAGTGAAATTCAGCAGAGCCTTCTACCACTGTATGATAAATTAGCTGTTCTCTCCAACAAACCTCCTGCCTTTTCTTGCCAAAATTGTTCACAGAATATTATCTTCAGCAGCACTGGCAAGATCTCCTCCCATACCAGATAGCACCACTCTACTATGAAGTTCTAAACTCAGATCAGCAAGATCTCTCCAGAATAGTTCTTCTTGCAAATGGTATGCTGTGCAAAGACCTAACAGAGAGAACCCGAAAACCAGCATGAGAGCAAGGGATATTTTACAACACCATCTGAGATTATATGGTCAGAAAGGAATACAAACTTAGAGTATTTGCGGCTATGATACAACCTACCATCAGACTAAAACTCCCAGACATAGATTACATTGACATGAACTTCTCCTATCACCCAGATACACCGCTCCTCCACCCTCCCCTTAATCATCAACGCTTTGAAGGTTATTAACATGTCTATGAATACCTGTACCGTTTTAATAAAAGCCAACAAACGAGCTGCAAGAACTTTCAAGGCTAAGATTGAAAAGCGGTATTTGAAAGATGTTGGTTTCCCCCGCCTTCTCCGTTCATACAAGATCACTCGACCATGCCCCCAATTCGACCTCAGCAAATAGTCTCCGACCTAGAAGAAGTCCGCTCTCGAAGAAACAACTAGACCAGCATACAGCATACACCTATGCCAAGCAGCAATGAGCAAGCTCCACCTAGAACTGACAATCAACGGCATCGTAACTGCACTTGTAAAAGCTAAGTTATGCTGAAATCTTCCAGCGAAGAAGATATCCGCGTGATAGGCGATATAATAAGGATTTAAGAGTAAAAGATCGCACAGGAGGACTAGAAGAGCACGACCGACTAGTGAGAGGTCCCCCTGATTGTGGAACCTGAGGCGTGCTGTGCGCGCGTGCTCATTTCTCTCTCGAGAGAGACATAGTACTTTCTAGTGGCTGTTGTCTTGCTACGATTTGTTCGGACGAGGAGGAGTTACAAACTAACGAGAGCCTTTTATCTCTTTGGTTTTTTTTCTTTTGGAAAGAAATAGGAGGAAAAGAAAAAGAAAAGCGAGGAACCCATTTTCTTAACTTTCATATATATGGATATAAAAAATGATACATTTGGGGCTTGGTGTTTGGCCCCCTCTTCTTTTTTCGTTTTTCCGTTTCGGTGTAACTTTTATTTTATGATACAGGCTCTGTTTTACATAGTATCTCTTCTCTCCTCTACCATATTTACATAGTCATGTTTGTCGTCATAACCGAAATGTACAGCATATGTATTTCTAGAAGTAGAAGAAAGAAGGAAAAAAGGAGTATAACTACTTCCCACTCTTCTCTCGTACTTCAGTACGAAGTGCCTCAACTAGAACTCTTGTAACCGTTTGCTGGAGGGAATTGACTTCATAACTCTTGATGCATAACAACTTTCTCTTAATCTTTGGATGCGTGAATTCATGGATCTACCTCGTCATGTTAATATGCCTTCAAGAACTAAACCATAGAGCAAAAAGAATTTTTTTGATATATATTTTTTTGCTAAATATCAATTTCACATCCGCCGCGTGTCCCGCAATATTTCTAACAATCTCCATCATGCCAGTCTCATGAAACAGTATCTGACCTCCATCAGCACTTCCCGAGCTGGGTAGCCAGGAAGCGATATCTTTGTAACAGGGGGGGAATGTAAAAAACTGGACGAATCTAGAGGTCTCCCCTTCCTTGAATTGTTCTAGGAAGAGCTAGGAAAGATACCGGAAGAGGCCGATGTCCGGAATTCCAAATAGGAGGATGGCGACTCACTCGGGGTTGACGCCGGAGGCCCAGCCGATTTTGTCGGGAATGCTTGGAATGAGGGAGACCGGTTAGGAGGGGGAGGAAGGAGGTGGGGGATGGTGGCCAAATTGGCACTCTTTGGCAGGCTTTGTTGAAAAACACCAGTCCCTAACAATTCCAATCAATTCCCCTACTAATATACTTGGAGCTCCCACAAAGGGCACTCGTACCCTCCGCAACTGCATCGCTGGCCACTGTCACTGCCGCCCTCGCCTAGCCAAACACCTCCGCAACGACATACTCCAGACAAAGCTTCAAGTGCGCGCAACAACCCCCGCCTGCTTGGGTGGATGTTCCACCTGCAGTGGATTCCTCTTCTCATGGAACGAGAGATTCAGATCCTCGAAATTAATCCAGTGCTTCGGTATACTCTCGACCTCCTCCGAGTCCTTGATTACTGCAGCCATCCCCCCCCTCGCTTTGCCCTCCCTCCCCCCGCGACCACATCCTGAACTGCGATCGATCAGATCCCGGCTGTATACGTCCGATGAAATAAGGAACCTGTCTGAAGTTCCTAAGCGGATCGTGACGGCCTGGGAGGCGGAGGTGTGCGTGCGTAGAACGATGTCTTTGTTGACGTAGTAGGTGTCCGTGCGACTCCTACCCGGGTAGTCAATGGGGAATCCGAAGGAGTCGAAGTTCTAGTGTACGGAGACTACGGGGGAGAGATAGTTGTGGTATTCGTATGTCGGGTCGGGGAAGTGGGATTCGAATAGATGTCTGGTTATCGGGGTCGGTGGGAGGGTTGGAGGTGGAGTTTTCGCGGGAGCGCAGTGGAGATGTACGAGGGGAGTATTGTCCTTTCGTCGATTGGGTAGCTTCTTCCTTCTAATTGGTTTGTTGGCGGTGATGGTGGTTTCTTCTGCTGTGGATGTATTTGTTAGTTATGGTTGGTTTGATATAGGTAGTGAATGAGGATTGGTGAACAAACGAACTTGTTGGATATTGCCATCGCGAATAGAATTGGGTGAGTCTTCTCGCTCTGATCTACCCTGAGAAAGCTCTGAATGTACCGGAGGCTGCTAGTAGATTCCTGGAGGAGAAAAGTAGCCGCATACCGAAGGCCCATGATGTTC
Organism: Tuber borchii; assembly: GCA_003070745.1. Classification (NCBI taxonomy): domain Eukaryota; kingdom Fungi; phylum Ascomycota; class Pezizomycetes; order Pezizales; family Tuberaceae; genus Tuber; species Tuber borchii. Next base: position 9,064 of record NESQ01000436.1, read on the forward strand.
CCTGCTTGAAGTTTCCCCTCGGAGGTGGGGTAGTCTAAACCTTAAAAAATGGCTTAAGTTAGTGTGATGTCGATAACAGCGCCTGAGTCAGCCAACTTACAGGATCGGTAGATTTCCATATCCTCCCCGAAACCGGACCTCGATACCCCGAAGCATTGGGAGTGTACACTTTATTCCATATCACATAGAAAGGTCATTACCGCAATTTTATCCCTCATGCTCTCCATCCCCCCAGGACCGGCCCCGCCCCGACTTCATACCTGGGAAGGATGCACGGATGTATACGGAATACCTTTGCCAGCAATTGCAAAGCAGATAGAAATGTATTTCGCCATGGTGTTTGCTGCCCGTCGCAAGGGTGTATACCCCTTGCCCTCTGCATATTGGCACACGAATTGCCCTCATTTCAGACAGCACACTGTCCAGGCTGAAGAAAATTAAATACAATAGGGGAGAGAAAAACAGCAAGCCGTATACTGAGCCTTTTCACAATAATAAAACTCTAGGGCCGAATTTCCATCATAAATCCTAGCCTATCACACTAGTCTCGCATACACCATCCACTTGCCACCCGCGAAAACTATAATTGCCGCCGGAATGGCCCCCTTGCATATCCATAAGCTGCTACAACCTCAGTAACTGACACTGCGAATCCATACTCGAGTAGAAGCCACAAAGACCTTTGTGAATGATAATATCGGGGGTTTCAAGACCCGGTATACCAACCTTTCCTATCCAGACGACAGAGGCACTCACACTACGTATTCTACATGGCCACTGCACTTGCAAGAAAAATTCCCAGCCCGCCCAATCAATTGTCCGCCATCTTAGGGAACTCTTAAGCACGCTGCGCTACTTCCTGGCGCCAAATTCAGCCACGATATCATTGGTACTAACTTAGGACTATAACCATGTGGGCTAATAAAGTATCTGGCTCAGTTTGCACGGCAGGCTATAGTACCATCACAACACCGCACTAATTCGAACCTCACTGACTTAATACTATATCATAAAATAACATTATAAGACAAAACCAAAAGGAGAGATGGAATAAGAATCAGAAACTCTACGATCCCCCTCTCCCACTTTCATGTAACTAATAAATAGTCCTAGGCACGGTGGGTTCTTTAGCCCCTCTTCTCCTAACCAGTAAGTTATAAGAGCGCCCAATACAAGATTTAAAAGACTCCCCCTTGCTTTTCTGTATTACATTCTTCTAACAAGTAGGAAATGACCCTGTCATCTCCGTGAAGGCTTCCGGCGCAACTCACTCAGATGCTCTTTGTCGCCAATCTCCTAATACCCGAAATTATGGTTACTCACCGGCGGCATTCGCCTAGCTTCTTTTATAGAGAGAGTTTTGTAATCTCTAAATACCCGGGAAAGATTTCTACCTTTAGCTGGTCTCCCGACCGGTATTATCTCCACTATAGTAGAGAACGGGAGATGGGATGATGAGGGATAAGAAAAGCTTATTTATTTGTTAGACTTGTTTCCCTGTCCCACCCAGATACTGACGACCACTGCCGGGACTCTAGTGGGATCGGCTATGTATGTTGTAACATTATTCGTTAAGATTATCATTTATCAAAGCAGGGCCCATATCCTATATGCGCTCTTTAGATGGTTGTTGGCAACCACTCCGAGAATCTTTATTCTATCGTACGCTACTTTTCGTATATCTGAAAAAAAACAAAAACATTCTATACACAGTTGATCTATGATGTACGGAGGAGGCTGCGGGGGGGAGTAAATTATAGTGGAGGGAGGAAGAAAAAACAAATAGAGCAAAACAGAATTTACTGCTAGAGGAAAGTAAATACAATAGGAGGGAGAAAGACTGCAAGCTATATAGTTAACATTTCCACAATAATAGAACTGTCTCACCCTACCGATCAAGATCCAAATGTGCCGTTATCTAGAAATAGGAATTGGTAAGCCCCCACTTAAGCCACACAGATAGGGGGTTTCGGGCAGAAGCGATAAGATATATGTGCATTCCGATCTCATGCGATTTCTCCCGCCGGCAAAGGGTGATATCCAAGTCCAGTTTTCATGCACCATAATCACAGAACAGGAAGGAATGGGAGCGACAGACACGGGTAGTGTCTCCTGGGCATTAACTAACGCTGTGGGGCACCATTTGGTAAATTGGAGTAGCGCAATCACCCTTTCATAGCCATCAGGGCCTGAGCGGATGAGCGGGTTTAGACGTCTTTTTTTACCGCTGGTCGGAGTTGGCTCCCACAGGTCGAACAGTGCTATCACTCCGTCATGTGTATTTCCCATGGCATGCGAGAGCGGTATTCCGCCGTGGTTATCTGGCGCGTTGGGGTTGACCTCCTCCCGCTCGAGTAGTATTTTCACCACGGCCTCAGGTCCGAACCAAGCGGCATGCGAGAGTGGTGTTCGGCCGTAATTATCTGGTTTGTCGGGGTAGACGTCTTCCCGCCCGAGGTGTATTTTTACCACTCCCTCACGTCTTAACCAAGCGGCATACAACAGCGAATACGGCCGAATTTATCTGGCTTTTCGGGGTTGACCTCTTCTCCACCAAGAAGTATTTTCACCCCTTCCGCATGTCCTTCCCTAGCGGCATGCGAGAGCGGTGTTTTCCCATTATCGTCTAGCTTGTCGGGATTGACCTCTTCTCCCCCGAGTAGTATTTTCACCACCTCCTCATGTCCCTTCCGGGCAGCCCATGCAAGCGGCGTGCACCACTAAAAGCCTCCCCTGCTTGAATTGCAACATCCCATATCGATCAAATCGACAACCATCTCAACGATTCCGAAGAACGAGGCGCAGTCCAGTCGACTTGACGGGGACAGGGTACCAGAACAACTAAATTTCAGAGACCCCTCTTGTTTTAAAAAAGAGTTTTGGCAGATATGTGGCGATCATAGCCTTGAAGTAGCTGTAGTCCGAGTGATCTTGACTCATCTGAGAGTTGCTTTTTCGTATGGACTCCCCAGTATAAAGAACAATATTGCAGAAAGGGCAAGTTATCAATAACGCTATAAATCATATTGGATGCAGGATCGGCTGGAAGGGCTTTGCCTTGTTGGGAATTCAGATGTCTGCCATTGACGAGTGAGGCGTACTGAAAATTTCAGGAGGGGCGGAAAAGTACTCTTTGAGAGTAAAATGGATTAGTCGCACTGTTGACTCGAATCTACCCTTATCCACACTAATAAGCCCTTGACAGCAGCTCACTAATGTCGTTATTGAAGGGATGTTGTCGCCATTGAAATCTGTGGAACCTAGCTCGATTGCGAGGGCATGGCAGAGCTCATTCGGGCTCAACGGCTGTTCCGCATAACTAATCCACATCGAGGTCCCATCCCAAGCCTTGATTTATACCCGCCCTGCACCTTTATCCGTTCAATGGTCGCACTATAGACATCCTCCAACCCCAACCCATCTGACATGTTGCTGAGTCTTTCTCGTCGCCTGTGTATTGTCGGTTCTTGTAAGATTGCTTCGATACTTAAGGAAGCGAGCAAAAACCTATATATATATCGATTAGCCAATTATAGAGGATTGGACTTCACCATCATGGCCGCCACCCACATATCCGATATATTTCCGGGAATCTTCTCCAGAATTGCTGCCTCTAACTCTCATCCATAGCATCCGGTGTCGCGTCTCCAATAAATCTAACACAAAGGCAGTGAACGGTATCGGAACTGGCAGGACATATAGATATACTTGTCACTCATCCGGCGAGACGCGTTTTAATCTCGGGGCAAATCTGAGGCCTTCCTGTGACCAATATTGGTGCGGCCGGGGGCTTCTTGAGGATTTCTTTCAAGGAATCAATAAGCCGAAATCGATGTACGGCTGTGGATTCATCGAGAGCGTCTATGACCATAAATTTGGCCTGTGAGGAGGTGATTAGTTGCAGAATTTTCACAATATCGCAGAGCTGTGGCTTGCGCTCACTAACAGCCCTCTTCTGCGCCTGCAAGGCCCGCCATATATCCCCCGGAATCCTTTCCGTTCTACTGATCACCTGCTTTAGTACAGAACCCAGAATACTAGTAGCAGTCTGCTCCTTTGGCGCCGCAAAGTCGAAGTAAAAGCACGTAACAGCTGGGTGTTGCCCTCCCCTCTGATCGCACATCTTGTCCCCTACCAGTGAACTGTCATCTCAGTTTGTTAGCATTGGTTCACTTCTTTTTTCCTTGGAATAACCCTTGTACCTAATAAAGGTTCTTCTGACCCCGGGATTTCTATAAGAAAACAGAACTGTCTTATCATCGTCAACTTTCCCATCCAATCCGCACCATCTTCTGAATTTATCAGTCTTTATGAACCATTCCCCGACATTGCCGACACTTTGTTCTTGAATATCGGAATGTCTTAAACCGAGATCCAGGGATTATAGCCAGGTTAAGGGGGGAAAAATTATCACCGACCGTATAATAGTTCGACACATCATTATTAGTAGTAGTATTATAAGAGTTCGTAGTACTAAGGCAGCCCCGACTATCGTTGATAGTATACCGAGACATCTCCGACATCTCTATCGCTTGTTCTGTTAAGGAGGAGTTTCTGAGTAGGGTTGAATGATGATACCCTTGGAGCTGGTAGCGGAAGAAAATTGGGGATGTAGTGAAAGAAAGAAAAGCGCAAATCTGGTAAAATAGGTTCGCTGGTTCAGCTAATCTTAGGTGCCAAGAATATTCCAATTAAATCATGCGCAGCCTATGAAGCCATAATCGCTCTTGTGGCCACGGCAAGTACTGTGAGGGATAGAATTTGGCATCGCTTAGTTTACTTTTCTTTTTACATGATTATCAATCTTTAGATGACATGAATGGCTAGTTATGAAAAAGCTTCACTTAGTTAGATATTGAGGCACATGGGAGGCATGTATGAGGATATGTTACAGTTGCTTGGTTGCTCGCTTGAAGAGAGAGCTCACCCGGCCAGGAGGTGGTTGAAAGGCGGAGGTTGTTTCTCGCTTGTTTTCTTTTCTCTTTTCTAGGAGCAGGGAGTGACGAAGGAAGGTTTGCAGTGAGATTATAGCTGGTTTTTTTTCATTGGTTTCTTTTGCAAGCTATTTGCGATTTAGACTTTGAGGTGGGTTTTCAGTGAATAGCGAGAGGTGAATACAATCGAGTGTTGTTTTCTGTGCTCTAATGGTACGGCTTCCTTGACCGGAAAGTCGGTTTTCAGTACTAGTACTGCACCGGTGTTAGCATGGTAGTATGAGGCGCCATGTGCACGAGTTTCTATTATGAATCCTAGCCTATCACGAAAATCTCGCATACACCGTCCTACTATCCACTGCAAAAACTCCAGAGTACTACTAGAATAGCTCTAGCTATTATACATCTATACCCTCCGTAGCCAACACTGCAAAACTATTTTCCAGTGGAAACAGCAAATATCGCGGGCAATGACAATATAGGGAGTTTCAAATTCAGCAACTAGGATACCAGGCCTTCCTGCTTAGATGGCAGAAGTTCTCCAACTACAGACATGCCACTGCTGTTACGAGCCAATCCACAGCCCCTCCCCCCCCTATCAAATGCTCACCACCACAGGGAAATCTCAAACTCCTTTATTGTTATTTTGCAGGCAGAAGGAAGGGAGAAATATTGTATATAGACAGGGAAGATAGTTAAAGCGCAATTGGGCAAATCCGTTGAGCAAAGAATGGACGTTCAAATTCGCATATCAATTTCTAACTAGACAAGCAGGCACTTTATTAGAAGACCGGCTTCCATCAATACCGTGCCTGTGTGGGTGAAAATTTTCACCCTACCAAGTGTAGAGAAAATTTTCTCTCACTAGGAGAAGAACGAAGGTTTCAGCTGCAAGGGGAGAACAGTTTCAACAAGAGTAAGGAAAGTACAGTAGTTAGTTTCAAGAAAGATCAGGCAACTTTTATGAGCGGAAAAGGTACAAGGAAATCAAGTACGAAGGGGACCAATATTCCAACATTTATAACAAGAACTACGATATATCCGGTTAAGGAATTGTACCACTCTTGGCAAGGGGTACGCAGAAGACTCCCTGAGGTCGCCTGTCGGATATTCCACCCCGGAGCACCTATCTCGTACCGATAGTTTTTTCACATGCTCTACGGATATACTGGTGTTGGGTAGCCGAGCGCTAGTTGATGTTTATCTCAGGGTGAGATAGGTGATGTGTCGCGAGGGGAGGGGTGAGTTGGATAGGGGTATGTGGGGCTCAAGTACGGGTTCTCAGCAGGGCAGGTTCTGAAATGAGTGCTGCGACGCTATCGCAGGAGTTGTGTGTTCAGTGTTGCGGCCGTGGGGGAGGGTAGTGTGCGTAAAAGTTAATATGGGGCGGAGGCAGGGTGAACGATCGGGAGTATGTCGAATTCGGAATTGTTCCTATTGTCCCAGCACGGTTTAACTGATGCGTGAGTTTTCCGCGCTAATGATCCAGAGTTATTGGTTGGCGGTTAAGGGTATGGGTCTTGGCTAATGAATTCCTATCGGTGTCCATTCTTGCATTCTGCAGGAGGATTACTAAGGTTAGCTGTCGTGAATATTCATTCCTTAAGCCTGGTCTGTGAGAATCTATCTATAGTCGGTCAGATCAAAATCAATGAATAAATTAGCCACGTAGAGTGTGCTGGGTGATGAAACTTTGTTAACCTCTGCGAGGTCGGTTGTAAGTTCTTTCGTAGAAATGGTTTATCTCCAATCCAGCGTCGCGCCCTCTATCTCAGGGAACTTTTAAGCACGTGACCCTACTTTCTGGCTCTAAATTCAGCCACGATATCATTGATACTAGAACTATAACCATGTGGGCTAATAAAGCATCTCACTAGGTTTGCACAGCAGGCTATGATACCATCACACCACCGCACTAACTCTAACCTCACTAATACATTAATACTATGATATATCATAAAATAGCTCTGTTTTCGCTGTAGAGACTTCTGGCCAACCGCCCTCAGCTGCTCTTTTCTTTGAATCTCTCACAAGCCTACTACCGGCATGAATCTAGCTGCTTTTTACAGAGAGCATCATGTAATCTCGGAAAACTTGGATCAGATTCTACTTGTAAGTGGCTTCCTAACCGGTATGTTCTCGCTATCGAAGATAATGGGAGAGAAATGGGAATAATGAGGGATATGAAAAACTTATTTATTTGATAAGCACCCTTCCTGGACTGTCCACATACTGACACCTATCGCGGAGTCTCTGGTGGAGATTCGCTACGTATCTTGTCACATAATTCTTTAAACCTATCATTCATGATAACCGGACCCACATCCTATATGCGCTCTTTGGAAAGTTGTTCGCAAAAACCTCGAGAATATTTCTGCTGTCATACACTGCTTTTGATCTATATAAAAATATAAAGAAACACTCTATACACAGTTGATCTATGATGCACGGAAGAGGCTGAGGGGTGAAAGAAATCATAGAGGAAAAAACCCGTACAAGAAGACAAAAGAAATAGTTCAAGCAAGAATTTATAGGGAAAAGAAAATTAAGTACAATACGAGGGAGAAAAACTATAAACAATATAATGAACATTTCTGCAATAATAGAACTATCTCACCCAACCGATCGGGTCCCCTAAGGTACCGTTATCTAGAAATAGGAATTCAAAAGCCCCACTTGACAGCCTCAGGTAGGGGTTGAGGAGAGACGTGATAAGATATATGTGCATTACAGTTTCATGCGATTTCCTCCACCGACAAAGGGTGATGTCCAAGTGCAGGTTCCACTAGCCATAATCGCAGAAAGGGAAGGAATGGGAGCGACCGACACGGGGGTGTTTTCCCGTAGGCCTCAATTAGCGCTGTGGAACGCCATTTGCGAAAGCGTAGCGCAATCGCCCTCTCATTGCATAAGTGACTGAAAGGATGAGGGGGTTCAGCCGCCTTTTATTCCGGCTTATCGGGGTTGGCTCCCACCGGGTGAGTAGTGTTCTCACTTGGTCATGTCTATTGCTTAAGGCATGGGAGAGCGATGTAATACCGTCATTACAGTATCTGACGCGTGGGGGGTTGTCCTCTTCCCACTCGAGTAGTGTTTTCACTACTCCTTAACGTCCCTGCTTAGCGGCATTCGAGAGCCGTGTTCATCCGCTATTATCTGGCTTGTGGGTTCAACCTCGTCCCGCTCGAGTAGTATTTTGGCCGCTCCGTCACGCCCATATGTAGCGGCATACGAGAGTGGTGTTCGGCGGCTATTATCTGGCTTGTCGGGCTCAACCTCTTCCGCTCAAGCAGTATTTTCACCGTTCCATCACGCCCATATTTAGTGCCATGCGAGAGCGGTGTTCCGCCGTTATTATCTGGCTGTTTGGGATTGATCTCTTCCCTACAGAGTAACATTTTAAGCACTTTCTCAGATCCCTACCTAGCGGCATAGGAGAATGGTGTTCGTCCGCTATTATCTAACCTCTTTCCGCTAGAGTAGTATTTTCACCATTCCCTCATGACCATATTTAACGGCATACGAGAGCGGTGTTCGTCCGTTTTTATCGGGCTCATCGGGGTGGACAGAGTAGAATATTCACATAAGTAGCATTTTAACCATTTCCACCTCAAACCTCCTAGTGACGGGATACAAGAGTGGTGTTCTGCCGAAATTATCTGGCTCATCGGGTTCCACCTCTTCCCGCTCAAGTAGTATTATCATTTACCGTCATGCCCTTCCTGGGCGGCATACGAGATCGGTGTAATACCGTCATTATCTAGCTCGTTAGGGCTGACCTCTTCCCGCTAGAGTAGTATATTAACCACTCCATCAAGCCCTTTCTCAGCGGCATATCAGAGCGGTCTTCTGCCGTAATTATCTGGCTTGCCGGGGTTGACTTCTTCCCGCCAAAGTAGTATTTTCACCACTCCCTCACCCCCTTCCTCAGTGGTATACGAGAGCGGTGTTCGGCCGTCTATATCTGGCTTGTCGGGGTTGACCTGTTCTCGCCCCGAGCAGAATTTTAACCGCTTCCTAATGTCCATGACCAGCGGCATACTACAACGGTGTTCGGTCGCACTAATCTGGCTTGTCGGGGTCGACTTCTTTTCCTCCAAGTAGCATTTTCACTCCCTGCTCATGTCCCTTCCGAGCAGCCCATGTAGGCCGCGTGAGCCCCTGAAAATCCTCCACATTAGGATCGCAACATCCCATATCGATCAAAGCGACAAGAATCTCAACAATCCCGAGGAGCCAAGCGCCGTGCAGTCCACTGAACGGAGTCAAGGTACCGGAATACCCTATTAGCAGGACCACTCTGCTCTTAAAAGGGGTTCGGTGGATATGCGGCCATCAAATTCATCAAGCAGCTGCAGGGCGAGTGATGTTGAGTGCTTCGAGGGTTTCTTTTTCGCATGAACCGCCCAGTATATAGAACAATATTCTAGTAATGGACGGTCGAGGAGTATGTAATCGCGACTCATTGAAGGGGCTTTGATCTGTTGGGAATTCAGATATGTCAATTATATCTCTGCCATTGCCGAGCGAGGCGAACCGAAAATATCGGGATGGGTGGAAAAATACTCTTTGAGGGTAAAAATGGATTAGTCGCACTCTTGGCACGAATCTATCCTTATCCACACTAATAAGCCCTTGACAGCAGCTCACTAATGTCGTTATTGAGGGGATGTTGTCGTGATTGAAATCTGTAGAACCTAGCTCGATTGCTAGGGCATGTCAGAGCTCATTAGGGCTCAGCGGCTATTCCGCATAACTAATCCACATTAAAGCCCCCATTCCGAGTGGAGATTTATCCCACCCTGTGCCTTTATCCGCTCGATCGTCGCGCCGTAGACATCCTCTAACCTCAATCCATCGGCTATTTTGTCGAGTCTTTCTCGTTTCCGATATACCGTCGATTCTTGTAAAATTGCTTTGATATTCAATGAACCGAGCAAAAACCTAATATATATATTAGCCGTTGATTCGGGATCTGGTTCACAGCACAACTTCCGCTACTCACATATCCGATATACTTTCAGGAATCTTCTCCAGAATTTCGGCCTCCAGACTCGAATCCATGGCATCCGGTGTTCCTCGCTCAGCCTGACACGAAGGAATCTGACGATATCATCGCTGGTAGGACCAACAGACACACTGGTAACTCGTCCGGCGAGACGTGTTTCAATCTCGCGGCAATTATGGGGCCTTCCGGTGACGAAAATTCGAGCGCCAGGTGACTTCTCAAAGCTTTCTTTCAACGAAGCAAATAGCCGAAATCGCTGCACAGCCGTAGATTCGTTCAATGCGCCAATAACGATAAATGTGCGCTGCGAGGAGGTTATCAGTTGCAGAATTTTCACGATATCGCGGAGTTGTGGCCTCCACTAAGGGCCTTCTTCTACGCCTACAAGGCCGGCTATATGCCCTCCGAAACTCTTTCCGTTCCACTGATCACTTGCTTCAGTATGGAACCTAGCATACTAATGGTGATTTTCTCTTTTCACGCAGCCAAGTCAAAGTAAAAGCAGGTAACGGGCATGTGTTGTCCCATGGTCCGATCGCACAGCTTGTCCACTGCCAGCGAACTGTTATCGCAGTTTGTCAGCACCAGCTCACTTCTATCCCATGGGAATAGTTCTCGTTACCTAATAAATGTCTCTCCAACCCCAAGATTTCTATAACAAAACAGCACTGCCTTACCATCTTCAACTTCCCCATCCAATCCGCACCATCTTTTGAATTTCTCAGTTTCCATGAGCCATTCCCCGACATTTTTGACACGGCGCTCGTGTATGTCGGAATGTCGTAGGCCAGAATCTAGTGGTGATAGCCACTTTAGGAGTGGAGCCAGATCATCGCCGACCGTACAGTTATTCACCACAGCAGTTCGTAGTCTTGAGGCAGGTGCAGCTATCCTTGATGGTATATTGAGACATCTCCGACTTCTCTATCGCTTGTTCCGTTAGAACGAGGAGTTTCCGGGTATGGTTGATTGATGATAGTCCTGGGAGTTGGGAGCGGAAGGAAAGAGGAGAATAGTGAATGAAAGAATAGCGGGGGTCTGTTACAACAGGTTTGCAGGTTCAGCTAATCTTAGGTGGCAAGAACATCCCCAATTAAACATGTGCATCCTATGAAGCCAATGATTGGCGCTGTAGTTTCAGGCGTCATGGTCATGGGTTTCTATTATAAAATTTAATCATAGCCTATCACAAAATTCTCGCCCACACCGCCCCACTAGCCACTCGCGAAAATGCTTGGGTACCGCCAGAATAGTCACAACTATAGGTTCAAGAAGGGAAGACTGTCAACTATGTGGCACAGTCAAATGCAACAGTGGCTGTGCAAATAATTGCCAAGACAGGAACTGATTGACTATGAAAATGTGTAAATATCTTAAGAGATGTTATTTTATATATACAATAGTTTGAGAGTCTGAAACTCTCTAATGACTTCTATATATTTTGGTAATCTTCTCTTAAGAGTCTGGTATATCATAAGCAATACCTTCATGGTATGCTCTTGTCATTCTCTCAATATATGCCCAAAACTTCCAGATTAAAGTTGGCTGGACAGAATTCAGGTATTCAAGTACAATTTTCCATAATGCTCAAATAGTGTATCCAGATTTTCGTCATGCCTAGCACTTTATAGCCTCCCACTAGTACTAATAAAGTTGAGTTTGCAGTGATAATATACTTAGGGAATGATTACTCAGCAATTGTATGTTGCAGTTCAATGCCCAGACTCAGATTTTACACCAAAAATTGAAGTTTTCAATCAAGGATGCCACTCCTGATGCTTGCTTCTACCAAATAAAATAAACATGCTCTTATTCTACTTCACTTGCTCTATATTTCTACGTTTATTTTATCTAAATATAACTACTATGAGGTGTATGATATTCAATTGAAAACCCCCTAAAGTGAGGTTGTGTCACAAACGGTGACTAGCAGGTTAGGTTTTCACATGATTCACACTTGTGAATCATAGGGTTTGGTATTTTTTACATGACTATGCAATTGCATGTCATTCCTTTGTTATAATTGGTTTATTGTTTCTGACATGACTCACGATTGTGGTCATATGATTATGACTTTCGCACATGACTCATAGTTACGAGTCATGGGTTTCACGCTTGTGATGCAAGTTGCGCACATGATAGGTTTATTAGGTATTGATTGGTTAGTTGTTATTGCGCAGTGACTCGTACGAGTCAGCTGATGTATTTCACACTATGATTCACGTATGAGTCATAGGGGCACGTGATGCGAAAGATGAGTTATGAGTTGCGGGAAGAACGGTTAGAAAAGAGAGCCCTTACGGCCTCTTGGTTTAGAGTTCTTCACGCAATCATCTAAGTTATTTTCCTACAAAATACTTTTAGCTTTACACTTTGCAATACCGGGCCGAGACTATAGTGTCTCTCACGAGCTTAAGCGATGTATTGTACGAGACAGGAGTCTGTATACTCAGCTGTCATTGTTCGTACATACTGAAGATAGTGCGATCACTATCGAGGAAGGGTTACCTGCTGCAAGTATTGCCCGGAGGGAAGAGGATCGTTACATTTGATTGCGTCACATACGCAGTACTTAACCAGAAACAGAGAAAACGGAATCACCACAAGAAGACGACATAGAAGTAGCGATATTCGATACTACCTCACTAGGAGAAGCACTCGACCAGACACTAGGAGAATCAAGGGCAACGAGCCCAGATACACCAGAACCAGCATCACCAGCGGGGTCAGAAGCAACTACAATACCAGGAGGAACCCGACGAAATACAATGTCACTAGCAACAGGAGAAGCGGACACCGCGGAAGTCGGAACAGCAGGCGCGGAGAATACCGGTACCCAGGTACCAGAACTCACCACGGAACAACGCCAGCAAATCATAGCAAATCTTACAGGAGGCAACCAAAGACCAAAAATTAAGGAACCAGAAACGTTCACAAGAGAAAGAACCAAACTCAGAGGATGGCTGGCACAGCTTAAAGTCTACTTCACAGCGGTGGGATGGACTGAAGGCCACCATACCGACAGAATCTTATACACATCGAGCCTTTTAAGGGGAGATGCAGGAGCATGGATAACGCCATACGCAGAAGGACGACTCTCTCATGAATGGAAAACATGGGAAGCTTTCGTCAACGAAGTCAAAAATCAATTCGGAGCTATCGATGCTATGGGAGAAGCAAGACTCAAGATACAAAAACTACGACAAGGAAACAGAACCATGACAGAATACTGGAACGAATTCCCACTCGCAGCTACAAAAGCAGAATTGGATGATCATACAGCAGGAGAATGCCTACTCGCGGGCATGAACGCAACACTCCAAGAAGCATGGGGGACGGACAGTGGTGATTATGTCAACACGGAAACACTGGCCAAATGGGCAATCAAGAAGGAAACCAAGCTAGCTACGGTCAAAGACATACAAAAGAAAGGCACCACAGAAAGGACTGCTAGCGCCGCACGAAACCTGAACGGAACATTCAGACCAACCAATAATACAACTTCAGAAGGAGACCCGATGGACTTGAATGCAACAAGACGAAAGCCAAGGCTACACCCAGAGGAATTTAAAAGAAGTATAAGGGAACAACTATGCCTCAAATGAGCTGGGGCAGGACACCAAGTACGAAATTGCGACAGACCAAGAGTCGGAAGGAATTATATCGCTACACCCAAACAAGGACAATTCCCGAGAAGCGTGGGACCCTGGGCGGCGAAACCAAGCATCAAGGAAATCGAGGTTAAAGAAAACTCTGAACAATCGGGAAACGATGAAAGTCCCTAGTAAAAGATGGTAGTAGGGACAGACTGGAAAGAATACCCATCATCATGGAAAACTACCACGCGGCGCTCAACTATACGGAATCACTTGAACGATAGAACGATCACATCATGATCAAGATACAACTACACGGAAAGCAGGAGTCAGTTACGATAAACGCGATGATAGATTCAGGGGCCACTGAAGACTTCATTGACGAAGGCATATGTGTCAAACACGGAATTACGAAAACAAAGGCCAAGAAAAAGAGAGAGATTTACCTTGCGGATGGAAAACCAAGCGCTATGGGTCCAGTTACCCATTTGGCGAAAGTACCTATGGACATCACCAGCCATAGGGAATTGGTAACTTTCCAAGTGGCAAATCTCCAGAACCATGAGGTCATTCTAGGAATGCCATGGTTACGAACGCATAATCCCACGATTGATTGGGATCAAAAGAAGATCACATTCAACAGCGAACGATGTACGACATGGTGTCTCAACAGTTCGCCAGTTGCATATGCGGTACCAGAAGATGAGGCTCTAGAAGAAAACCTCCTCACTAAGTACTCAGAAGTACAGGTGAAGAGGAATGAAACAGTCCAAGTTCAAAAATTATCTCCTCAGGCTAGGATGCCTACGAAAGGATCGAACGAGGCAGCAGGACACGACTTGTATGCCAACGAGCAAGTCTGTATACTTGCGGGAGAACAAAACTTGGTCGGAACCGGAATAGCCATCAGGCTACCTCAAAACACCTACGGGCGCATTGCCCTGCGGAGTGGTTTAGCAGTCAAACACAGACTTACAACCAACGCGGGGGTAATAGAGGCGGACTATACCGGGGAAATAAAGGTGGTCCTGGTTAACCAGGGTACTGACCAGTTCCAGGTTGAACCAGGCGATTGGATCGCACAACTGATTATCGAAAAAATCAATATTGAAAAACTGCAGGAAGTACAAGAACTGCAAAGAACGGAATGAGGAATGAAAGGGTTCGGAAGCACAAGCAAGTCCAAAAAAGACAAGAAACCGATCCGCATCAGGGAAATATCAGCAAGGGCATTCGGAAGCTTCTACCGAAGAGGAGACACGACAGGCATCCTATGATGGGACCCAATCCACAACGAGATCCACATGAAAAAAATCAACATCAGCACCGAACTATCAATCAAGGAAAAACAAAGGAAGAAGGAGGAAGAAAAACATAACCTCCAAGAAACGATACCAAGCGAGTATCATGAATACCTTGATGTGTTCGAAAAAGGGGAAAAGACAACATTGCCACCTCATCGAAAAGGAATCGACCTAGGCATTGACCTAGAACCAGGAAAGGAAGTACCCGACAAAAAGATATATCCGCTCAGCTATGACGAGATCCAGGAGTTACACAAATACATCAAGCAAAACGAAGCAAGAGGATAGATAAGAGAAGTGAAGGCCGAACGAGCATCACCAATCATGTTAGTCAAGGAAAAGGATGGAAGCCTCCGAATATGCGTGGATTATCGAGGACTCAATGAAGTCACAAAGAAGGACCGATACCCGTTACCATTGATAGGCGAAGCATTGGACCGGTTGAGCACCGCCAAATATTTCACAAAACTGGATATTAAGGACCGCTACCACAACATCAGAATACCAGAAGGAGACGAAAACAAGACAACTTTCAGCAGCAAGCTAGGAACTTACGAATATCTGGTGGTACAATTTGGACTCTGCAATGCACCAGCCGCATTCCAAAAATGGATCAACAGGGTACTGTTACAATATATTGATATGTGTTGTATAGTATACCTGGATGATATCCTCATATACTCGCATAACCTAAAACAATATCAGAAGGACGTCAAAAACATACTGGAAGCTCTCCGACCATCAGCAATGAAGGTCAAACCTTCGAAATGTGAATTTCACAAAGAGGAAATGGAATACTTAGTATTCGTGGTCAGCCAAGAAGGAGTCAAAGTCGACACGGTCAAGACTCAAGCGATATGGGAATGGCAACCGCCAAAGACTAAAACCGAAATTCAATGCTTCCTAGGATTTTGCAACTTCTATCGAAGGTTTATACAAGGATTCAGCAGAATAGCAAAACCATTATACGAACGGACACATAAAAAATACTACGGCAAATGTAAATGGGAAAACGAAGAACAACAGGCCTTTGACGAACTCCGAAAGGCACTCACTACGACTCCGGTACTAATACATTTTGATCCGACACCACCTATCAAAATCGAGACGGACACATCGAAATATGTATGCTCAGGCATAATATCACAACAATGCGAAGACGGGAAGTGGAGACCGGTAGCCTACAGGTCCAAAGGAATGAAAGACGCTCAACTCAACTATGATGTACACGACAAGGAATTATTAGCCGTGGTACAAGCGTTCGAAGAATGGAGAAGATATACTCAAGGCAGCCGATACTGCATTCAGGTTTTCAACGACCACAAATACCATACAACCTTCATGATGACCAAGGCCGTGATGGACAGACAAAGACGATGGGTGCGGAAATTAAGTCAATACAACTTCAGGATTATACATCGACCAGGAAGAAAAGGGGGAAAACCAGACGCCCTAACAAGAAGGACAAGAGACATACAAACCCTGAAAGAGAAACACCTATCGAAACAAGAAGGAATATTACTGCCCAAAGAGCAGTTCTGGGAAGAAGCAATAATCGAAGAAATGGAACTAAACGAGTTCCACGACAAAGACGAAGGAATGATACAAGAAGCATCAAAAACAGACGAAGAAATCCAAAGGATCAGACAGGCTCTGGAAGCGAAGGATAAAGAATTAAAAGGGATAGCCATAGGGCTATGCCAATGGAAGGATGGATACCTATGGTAGCAAGGAAAGATATGGGTTCCCGATAACGAAGTGATAAGGACGACTCTTATCTCCAAACACCACGACCAACCACAAGCGGGACATGGAGGAACGGGAAAAACTACCGAACTTATCGGAAGGCGATACTATTGGCCAAAGATAAGAGAGACTATCAAAAGATATGTCAAAAATTGCGACACATTTCAGAGGACCAAAGTCGTACGACATGCACCATATGGTCTTCTACAATCAAATAAAGCACCAGACAAACCGTGGAAGTCGATAGCCATGGATTTTATCACAGACCTTCCGAAGTCCGAAGGATATGACACAATACTAGACGTCATCGACCGCATGACCAAAATGAGTCATTTTATCCCATGCAAAAAAGATCTGGACGTACGGCAGTTTGCAAACCTGTTCATGAGGGAGATAGTCAGGTTACACGGACTACCACGAGATATCATCACAGATAGAGGAACACTATTCACATCGGACCTATGGAAAAGGACAACCGAAGAACTTGGGATTGAGCGAAGACTAAGCACGGCATTTCACCCTCAAACGGATGGACAGACAGAAAGAACAAAGGCGATACTGGAACAATATCTCCGAGCGTACATCGTCTACCAGCAAGACGATTGCTGCGGATATTTGCCACTGGCAGAATTCGCATACAACAACGGATATCAAGAAACGATCAGGAACATACCCTTTTTCGCAAATTACGGAATCAACCCCGAATACGAAATGATAGGACATCTGATCCAAGGAAATCAGAAGAAACCAGAAGAAATGACTCAACTACATGAGTTATTACGAAACGAAATGGTTGCAGCACAATTACGACAAAAAGAATATTACGATCAACACCGAAAACCAGATCCGAACTTACAATCAGGAGATATGGTGTGGTTACCACCACGAATTATTAGGACCACAAGACCATCAAAGAAACTGGACTATAAGAAAATCGGACCATTCCAAGTCTTGGCAAAGATTGGAACAAGCCCTTATAAGCTGGACCTACCGCCATCAATGGCAATACACAACACATTCCACATCTCACTCCTCGAACCTTACCAAGACAACCGATTCCCCTCAGAAATTCAAGAACCTCCTCCGCCTATCGTAATCGAAGGCGAACAAGAATACGAAGTCGACGAAATCATCGATTCTCGACTCCAGTACGGAAAGCTTCAATATCGAGCTAAGTGGAAAGGATACTCACCAGAATATGACAAAGTCTGGTACCCTTCAGAAAACATCAACAACACTCAACATGCAGTCCAACAATTTCACCAGCGATACCCAGGTAAGCCAAGACTGGGTAGAGCTCAAGGTCGAACTCAAACCCGACCAAGGCTAGGGAGATAACGAGTCCAGCCCAGGGCGATTTCCGCCTACTAGCCCGGGCTACAACCTACCAACAGAACAAGAACTGGACGAAAGACAAGCGAAGGCCATTGAAACGGCAAAACACAATGGACTATCGTGGACAGCATGCTACGATGATGGGTGCTTCGTGCACCTTAGCTAGAAACAAGGACAAGGGTGGTACCCACAAGAACCAAAACGGAAAGGACGGACCTCGAACGAAGAACACCAATAGATACATTGGGAGCAATGTTTTCGGAATGACTGCCGGTCTCATAAGAATGAGAAAATCAAAGCCGGCTACTACCCGAGGTCGGAAGGCAGAAAGGAACGCCTTACAAAAAGGGATGAAAAGACGAGGAAGGCGAGAGAAACCGTGAGGACACGGTTGGCAGAGGAGGGGGGCGAAAAAACGGAAACGGCAACGATTCCAGACCAAGAAATCTACGAAGACAGAGAGACGAATTATTAGACGAACGGGAACGCCTCCAGGACAGACTAAGGGACAAATGATCGTTGATCGAAGATCAACAACACAAAATTTCGGAACAACAACGGGCCCTAGAGCTCGAAGTTGTGCGCAAACGATAGAGGGACTCCGAAGAGGTTATTCGGAGAATGCGAAGGGAGGCGAAACGGTTGGGAAGCCGGGTGACGGATTTAGGACTTTGAGCATCGTGGGACCGATGCTAGGGGGAGAGGGAGCTAATGTCACAAACGGTGACTAGCAGGTGAGGTTTTCACATGATTCACACTTGTCAATCATAGGTTTTGGTGTTTTTTACATGACTATGCAATTGCATGTCATTCCTTTGTTATAATTAGTTTATTGTTTCTGACATGACTCATGATTGTGGTCATATGATTATGACTTTCGCACATGACTCATAGTTACGAGTCATGGGTTTCACGCATGTGACGCAAGTTGCGCACATGATAGGTTTATTAGGTTTTGATTGGTTAGTTGTTATTGCGCAGTGACTCGTACGAGTCAGCTGATGTATTTCACACTATGATTCACGTATGAGTCATAGGGGCGCGTGATGCGAAAGATGAGTCATGAGTTGCGGGAAGAACGGTTATAAAAGAGAGCCCTTATGGCCTCTTGGTTTAGACACGAACCATCTCCTCTACACCTCCGGCGATTGAAATCTCAACACCATGAGAAATCATCGTCAACATCCTTTTCTCCAAACGCACTCTTAGTGAGCTGCACCCCCCCCTATGATAGATTCGGACCTGGGCACCCGTTTCTTAGGGACCGTCCCATCCACCTTTTCGCTTTTGTTTCGCGTCTTCGCTTAGCATTTGCACGGTCGGCAACACCCTCGCGTCTATGTTACAGACGGCTGGGATTAAGGTTCGCAGTAAGAGAAAACTTTTCACCAGGCCACGGTCGATTTCTCTGTTCTCTTCGATTACGTTTCGTTCGAGGCTGCCTTGTCAGACACGCACACGTCTCCGATAGTTCCTACGATACTTGGGTCTACCCCTCCTCTTCTCCGCTCGGTTCATCCCGTGGCTCGGTTACAGCCAAACGTCCTCTCATTAGCTGGCACCCTTACTGCCACTTCCCCTGGGTCTCCCCCTTCCCCGTGGCTCGGCTCGGCCACAGCCCTCGGTTACGCTCGGTCATGGTATTGCACTGCCTCCTTGGACGATGTCAACGCCTTGTGTTACGGAGTAATGTGACGGACTTGCTTGGTTTTAGCGCCTTTTGTCCCCCCGTTCTGTGTTCTGTAGTTTTTGGCTGAATTTTCACGGTCGGGTTTCTGTTAGAGTACTCTGGGATATGAATGTGGTTTCTTTTGTTTTATGTCAAGGGGGAGTTTTCGGGTCCGGTTTTCCTGTTGTCTCCTGCTTGTCGTGTTGGTGATTTATTTCTGTTGTCTACTTAGCCGATAGGGGTTTTTTTGTCTTCGCGGCGGGATCGTGCGGTTGGTTCCACACCAGAGAGACTTGGGATGATGGTTTTTTCCGGTGGTCCGAGGAGGATTTCTTTTCACAGAGGGTTTTTGCTTTACCATAGCCACCGCTACATGTAGTCGTTGTCCCCTAGGTAGTTGAATACAATCGCACATGATACAAAAAAAAAAAAAAAAAAAAGAAGGCCTCTTGGTTTAGACACGAACCATCTCCTCTACACCTCCGGCGATTGAAATCTCAACACCACGAGAAATCATCGTCAACATCCTTTCTCCAACGCACTCTTAGTGAGCTGCACCCCCCCCTATGATAGATTCGGACTTGGGCACCCGTTTCTTAGGGCCCGTCCCATCCACCCTTTCTCTTTTGTTTCGCGTCTTCGCTTAGCATTTGCACGGTCGGCAACACCCTCGCGTCCATGTTACAGACGGCTGGGATCACTGTTCGCAGTAAGAGAAAGCTTTTCATCAGGCTACGGTCGATTTCTCTACTCTCTTCGATTACGTTTCGCTCGAGGCTGCCTAGTCAGACACGCACACGTTTCCGATAGTTCCTACGATACTTGGGTCTACCCCTCCTCTCCTCCGCTTGGTTTCGTCCCGTGGCTCGGTTACAGCCAAACATCCTCTCATTAGCTGGCATTCTTACTGCCAACCGGCACCACCCATCCCTGGCGGCGGGCTCGGTTGCACCCCTCGGTTACGCTCGGTCATGGTATTGCACTGCTTCCTTGGACTATGTCAACGCCTTGGGTTACGGAGTAATGCAATGGATTTGCTTGGTTTTAGCTTTTGCTGTCCCCCCTTTTTGTGTTCGGTAGTCTTAGGCTAAAATTTCACGGTCGGGTTTCTGTGAGAGCACTCGGGATATGAACGGAGTTTCTTTTGTACTTTGTTTTAAAGGGGAGGAGTTTTCGGGTCCGGTTTTCCTGTTGTCTCCTGCCTGTCGTGTTGGTGATTTATTTCTGTTGTCTACTTGGCCGATAGGGGTTTTTTGTCTTCGCGGCGGGATTCTGCGGTTGGTTCCACACCAGAGGGACTTGGGATGATGGTTTTTTCCGGTGGTCCGAGGTGGATTTCTTTACACAGGGGGTTTTTCCTTACCATAGCTAGCGCTGCAAGTAGCCTTTGTACCCCGTAGTTGATAAATCAAAGCGCATGATATAAAAAAAAAAAAAAAAAAAGAAAAGGCCTCTTGGTTTAGACATCTCCACTACACCTCCGGCGATTGAAATCTCAACACCACGAGAAATCATCGTCAACATCCACCACCCGCACTCCCAGTGAGCTGCAACTCCCTATGATAGATTCGGACTTGGGCACCCGTTTCTTAGGGCCTGTCCCTGCATCCTCTCAAGTTTTTGTTTCGAATATTCTCCTGGCTGCTTTACAGTTGTCTCGTGTCCTCGCTTAGCATTTACACGGTCGGCAACCCCTCGTCATACCTGCGTTTCGTCGTTTAGCTTCGGGCAATCTGTGAAGTAGCGGCACTGGTGGCCTTGCCTTCTGGTATTGCACTCTCTCCTGAAGGTTTCGGTCGGTACGGTCGCATCGCGAAAAATCGTGACCCCTTGGTGGTTCTCATCTCCTGCGTCACTGTCCTGGGTCTACTCCTCCCCTCCCCCGCTTGGTTTCGTCCCGTGACTCGGTTACAGCCAGCACCCCCCCGCACGCCGTCGGCCTAGCTTTAGGCCGGCGCACCCCCCCCCCTCACGCTGGGCGGCCTGCGCCACCGGCACCTTTCCGCCACTTGCGCCTTAGCCTCGTGGACTGCCTCGGCTCCCCCCGCCACACGCTTTCCATTAGCCCCGACTGCCTGGCCTACATGGCCCCGGTACTGTTACCCTCGAGTTATGGCTACGGATCTTTGGTTTTCTCCTTGGGATAGGCAAACGTTCTTGGTGACGGATGGGCTTTCTCTTGGTTTGATTTCCTACGGGTTTTGGTATTTTTGGATTTGCTCACTGTCGGGTTGTTTCTTGGGTTTTCGGTAGATGTTTTTGGCTTTTGTGGTTTTCTTGTATTATATTTTTGTTGCTGTATTCAGCGCCCGGGCGCTTGGTGCGGGTTTTAGACCAGGGGTTTTGCCCCACGGTTTCCACCGCCTCGACGAAGGGCTGGACTGTAGTGGAGGTTTGTTGCGGCCATATCCCTTGTGGATTCGTGTTATTTTTGTACCTTAAACAAAATTTAAAATATGATAGAAAAAAAAAAAAAAAAAAAAAAAAAAAAAGGCCTCTTGGTTTAGAGTTCTTCACGCAATCATCTAAGTTATTTTCCTACAATATACTTTTATCTTTACACTTTGCAATACCGGGCCGAGACTATAGTGTCTCTCATGAGCTTAAGCGATATATTGTACGAGACAGGAGTCTGTATACTCAGCTGTCATTGTTCGTACATACTGAAGATAGTGAGATCACTATTGAGGAAGGGTTACCTGCTGCAAGTATTGCCCGGAGGGAAGAGGATCGTTACAGGTTGCCACTTATGCGTTCTTGCACTATATAGTAATACACATCCTTACCCCCCGAGGCTGATACTGCAAAACTATGTTCATTGGAAACCACCAATGTCCCGGGTAATAATAATACCAGAGGTTTCTTGTGCAGCCACCGGTATACCAAGCCCTCCTGCTCAAATGACACAAGCTCTCGCACTATAATACATACATGTCACTACTTGTATGAGTCAAGCCACCACCACTCCTACCCCCCCCTCTATTAAATCCCCGACACCCCCGGGAAATCTCAAGCACACCTATAACCCGAACAACCATGATATATATCCAGTTGAGAAATTTTGCCACTTTTCGCGAGGGGTATGAAAGAGATTCTTAAAGGTTGCTTGTGCGATGTTCCCTTCTGGGGTGCCTCCCTTATCTCGATAGTTTTTTCACATCCTCTGTGGGTATACAACTGTTAGGTAGCTGAGCCCGAATTGTTGTTGATCTCGGGGGGCGATGTGGCATCTGCCTGTAGGGAAGTGGTGAGTTGGAGAGGGGTATGCTGGGTCTGAGTATGGGTTCTCAACAGGTGGGGAAGTGAGTGCTGCGACGCTATTGTTGGAGCTGTGTCTTGAGGGTTGCGGCCATGGAGGAGGGTAGTATGTGTAAGGGTCAACATGGGACGGAGCCAGGGTGGCCGATTGGGAGTACGTTGAACACCTAATTGTTTCTGCTGTCTCAGCACGATTTAGCCGATTCGGGATTTTCCGCGCCATAGATCCGGAACTATTGGTTGGCAGCTAAGGGTTGGGGTGTTGGCTACCGAATTTCTGCTGTTGCCCAGCTTAGCATTCTGTTGGAGGATTGCAGGGAGGGTTGGCCTCTGTACATCTACTGTCCTCAGGCCTTGCCTGTGATTTTCTAACACTATTTTCGTCATTCTTGTATCCACTATTTTTCGGCAGTCGTATCTCAGTGAGATTCCCCCAAATACAATGCTCAGATGTCAGAGATACATGATACATGCCACAGTGAGCTGTATGACCGTGAATAATCCGAAGATTGTAGTGAAAGTAATGGTACCTAACATCAGTGCTTGGACTAGATTTTGATCCTAGAGATGCGCAACTTTTTCAAAGAACGGGCCTATTACATTTAGTACCTCTACTACCTCATGATCCGGGATCAAATCCGCATGGATCACAGATACTAAGGTTAAGGTATTGACCACCACGCTAGGCCCATCAGTGAAGAGAACTCCAGCCCTTCCTAGAAAGCTCCACCTGACCCTCCATTGGCAATCCATTTCCTGCCAGACCTATAGTAGGAGTTCATATACCCTTGAAAGGAAAGTATATCAACAGCTCCACATAATCTCTCCAACACCCCTACTCTGTCAGCTTTGCGATAACAAAGAAGAGCTTCCACCTCGTATCCTCCTTGCATGGGAGCACAATGGAGTCCATGTATGCATCTGCCACTCCATCTCGGCTTCTCACCCCTGTCATATGCCACCATTCGACAACAGAGAGTACAGCTAAGTCCAGTAAACACAGCGACTATCATGTTGGCGATATTGAATGGGATAATGGGTCTAATCTCCCTAGACCAGGGATTGAATACTTGGGGAATTATAGCGGTGTATGTATCTGCCATGATGCAGGGAACTACTATCAGTAGACTAAGATAGACCCATACTTAGGCCATTCAGGTGGTGAAGCAGGCTTTCCTGAAATCTTGGAGGCTCCATGGGAGCGGTATCGCATTAGCAATGAGTCAACATAGTGAGCGGATTGTGAAGGTAACTCGCGATGCCCTTGAATATTTGCTAAGGAGATATATCGTGCCAGTGTTGGCTCCAAAGGGAACTACACTTAAAATATCTCATTGTGACCTCTAGAAAGACTAGCACTAGTCCAGCCGGTAGAAAATCAAAGTATTATTGTCCAGTAACAAAGAACTAGAGCCAGCTCAGACGATCAAGAAGAGAAGAGCATTGAAGCCAAGAGACGTGATGCATGATAAATATCAAATTGGAAAGTAAAAGAAAAGTAAAAAGGTAGAGAGTGGATTATGAGAATGTGTTCTCGCTGTTACCGTACTGATGCAGTATTATAAACCCTCCAGGGAAAAACCATGTGGGGATCGATCAATGGACCGTAGAAGAGGGTTCTCGGGGGTGAGATACCCTTTCAGCCGCCCACACGAAGTGCAAAACAAGCAGGAGGAATAAATGTGGGAACAAAATTGTGTCAACATTATGACACCGGTCTTATCACTCCGCTGGTATTATTCAGAAGCGTTTTAGAAGAAAATAGAAAATCTGGGCTGTTTTCGACAATTCACCCCCCACATAAGTTAAATAAGGAGACGGGGAATACCCTGCTAATCAAATATCCACGTATTCCTAGTGTTCCAGAATACTATATATAACCGAGTCCAGTGAGATTAAAAAATTGATTTTTGACCAGATGAAAAGCTTTGCAATAACAGAATCAATCGGAAGGAGCTGACCTGAGGAGCATGGTTGGGCTATTTGCAGAAAAATGAGCAGGTGTTGAATGGAGGGAGGGTAGGTAGATTATTGGGCCCCGCCGCAGCATGAGCAAAATGGTTGTGCAGGAGAATGTCTCAGAGAACGCGATTTTCAGCCAAGATACCGGCAGGCTTGTGTGTGAGGATTATGATATACAGAGGTCTGCTAACTGGGTATGGGCAGTTCATATCGAAACGGCTACTTGGCAGTGGCTGGAGACTTCAAGAGTGCTCTCATGGCGTCGGTTACAGAACTAAGATATGCTTCTCTCTATTATAAATTGCCGCTGCGACTCTGTCGCACCATAGATACGGTTTGGGATCTTCCTGCTAGGCTAGTGCCTAGATCTATCAGTCTCGCATAGCCATTTTCAGTAGCCCACCAGAATTGGGTTCGGTTCAGGACCGTTCCGTTGTGAAAAGCTATGACTAACTAGCAGATCCATTACTCTCTCAGCCAAACACGTTAGCATCAACATTTGGCGAAATGTCGCTACCAAACAACCATTCTGTTCACCCCTTTTAGAACAGCAGTGAACTAAGAAACAGTGCCACGCAGTCACGCTGCGAGTATCGGCCGCGCTTGTATCAGCTCAGTACATTGTATTTATTATGGTAATAGTGTTATATCCACCAAAACAATACTTAGAATTTCATGATTTATCTCTTACTAACTCCAACAGAGGAAGCCTAAAACATCTCCTCAGGTCTATCCTCCCCGCTCTTTTCAGCATCGCACAATACATGGCACAGCGTGCTCTTCTCCCTTTGCGAACGCTGCACATCTGCTGCTCTCCCGTTGACGATCGAGTTCCCGGATTGGTACCCGAACGGCCAGCCGTGGATCGAGTTCTCCCCCTATACTTAGTACTCAACGCTCAATAATAAGTTATTCCATTGGCGGAGTTGGTGGGCGCGGAGGGAGGGGTAAGGTACCGTGGAGGTGGTAGAGTTTGTCACAAGCTGCTTTGATGGTAAGGCGGTTGTAGGGAAGGAGATTGGGGGATTAAAGGATGGCTGGGAGGAAAGGGTACGGACTGTTGTTCAAGCGAGTCATGTGAAGAAGGAATATGAGTGTTGCGTTCTGGCCTGGTAATTCTAATGCTGTGTAACGTTGTGCTAATGGACGTGTTCTAGATTTGTTTTGTGAGTTGGATGAGCCCATAGAGAAGAGGCTGAGGGTTTTATTGGTGGGGAGAGCGCGGTACTACTTTGACCAATGTTTATCAAGAGGTTAATTCTTATCTGGAGCTTTGATTGGGGCGCAGGTTTACAGAAGGAGTTTTTTTCGTAACAAAAGATACCATACCACGTTCTATCATTTGTTATTTTCCCCTAATGCGTCTTGCCCCCGCCGCGCAGCGCTCTAATTATCAGTTCCCGACTATTGCTAATCCCCCATTATCGAGGGTTTCCTTATATTATTCCTATTTCCCTTTAGTCTCTCGATTTATTGCTAAGTTAAGGTTAGGAATCCCAATATCAAGGAGCACGATGAACACTTCGAAGTGTTTTTTATTAGTACAAATCTCATGGTATATCATCTAGTGCCCTTGGTCCCCAGAATCCTGAAAACCAGCGTACCTCTCTACGCAATCGGCTTGTGGTAAAACTTCCGTTCTCAACCTTGGAACCCATTTATCATCACCTCTTCCACGATCCTATAGAGTCTAGCTTATCACCCCCAAACACTAGAAAAATCCCTACAAAACCCATACCACCTGTCCTAGTTTTGCGATGATTTTTACAACAATGTACAGCTACGACCCTATACCCTCGGTCTCTCCACTTCGTCCTCTCCCCTCCCTTCTAACTATTTCACACACTTTGACATCCGTTGTTCGGACAGGATAACCCCTACTGATCAACAGCCTCCTGAAAATGACAACGGCATTACATACCGGACCCCACGCATCAAGAAGGTTAAAAATCCCCCTCAATGCCCTTCCGGAATGGGTGTAGAGGCCGATAAGAAGGGAGGGATAGAGAATTGATGAGGGGGGTTCTTAGAATCCACTCCCCACCGAGCCCTAAGTTAGGGCTGGTAGTTCTTCTATGGGTGTATTGGGGACGGACAGGGGTGAAGGTAAATTTGATGAGGACGGAGATTTCAATGATGCTCTGAACTCTCTCCGTAGAAAAGGTGCAGGATCGCGCCCTAATACAGCGGTGATGGCCCGGCTACAGCGGCCCGCTGCCGGAAGCATGGTGAGTCTCCAACCACGGCCCCGAACCTGATCCCCGATTTTCGCGAAAATTATTTCCCAACGGAGTTCAATAATTCAGAAGGGCACGAGTCGCACGATTCCTTAGTCATGCCTAAGAGGATTCTTGTTTCTTACATTACCCCGATGGCTAGTCTACTGGGGATAAGCATAGGAGGAATACATTGTTGCCACGGGCAGCATGGGGGAGTGCGAAATATGACAAGTCGGCGAGACTGAGGCTTGAGCAGAGAATATTGGCAAGTGTGAATTAAGTTCTCAAAGATACTACCCCCACAAAGTCCCCGCCAAGATGGTGGAGACGGATAACCATGTACTTATTCCAAGACAATAACTGCAATCTCAGCCAGACGGTGTTCAAGCGCATCAACTCTAGAAAGCGGGAAAGGAGCGATAGCATATCGCCCACAAAATCCGATCTCGCATACCTACGGCATCGGAAGTTTCTCACATCAAACCAGATGCCACAACTGACGCGAGAAAGAGTCGGTGGGAGTTTCCCAAAGAATTTCTCAGCCGGCTATATGTGGCGATTCGATGGCCACGATGATCATGTGTTTCCTGCTACAGGATGAGCATGCCACCCCCCTTCTGTGTCCGCAGTGCCAAATGTTCCGGGGATAACGGATAGCAATATCGATGTGGAAGATAGAACTAGGCCTTAAAAGTGCGCACAGTGGAAGCCACCTATGTTGATCTTTGACCTGGCGGTTATCTCCAAATGAGATACTCTTCCCATATAGAGCGGTCAATCTGGAGAGCAGAATGGTTTATGGATGTCGGTTTAGGTTAAGGGGAAAATTAGCAGTATGGCTGAATAAGCTGGGCGGTCACAGGGTGTTGGCCTGGACAATGGTGTCTTGATTGATATATCAGAGTCTCATTTCTATCTACTTCGACGCAATTTCTAACAAAGACAGTCCGTATACCTCCCATGCATCTTTTTCGAGTATGAAGTCGGGGGCGAACAAAGCGTACAGTCAATGGAAATAACAAGGAATAAAGACTTGACAATGACTTTTCCATGCGCTATGCCGAATAACGTACACACTTTCAATGCCTCCGGAATCGCGCAAGAAAACAGCTTCTAGATGATATTATGTCTCTCTCCCGCCCACGAGCATCGCGCCGTCGTCCCGCAACATAGAGGAACCAGCAATTGCCGCTATCAGCATAATGAAGACAATGTCTTCAGACCCGACAAGATATCGGCAGGCAGAGAGAAGTATTCATTTATTCTTGCTGACTTTTCAACTGGATGAGGGGGCTATAGATTCACTAGCAGAGGTGTTCATGCGACAGATCAAGATTCAGATCCTTGGTATTCGACCTGTGTTCGGGCCTAGAAATGAGATGGGGTATTCCGTTGAACACTTCTAGCCCAAGGCCTAATTGTAAAGACAGTCGTAGCGAGCAAATTCCTATCATGATGAATTAATTACTTCAGTATGTGGAATAGAGTCGGGGCACATGCGTCATGACGCTGGCTACCCAACTAACGGTCACGTAATTATGGTACCTGCGGCTATCCCGAAAGATTTTACCTCCTAAAGTAAAAGCAGACGAGGCACTTAAGTGAGTCGTCGCAACCCCCTCGGTCGCCCAACCACACCAATGTAGTAGCTCTATTCTCTACAACAATAGCAACCCAGTAGCAATTGTTCATATGTATGATAGAGCAGATACTATAATATATTCACCAGTGGGTAGGTCCTCCATGGCAGTGTAGACAGGATGCAATACAGTCTGGCATGCTATCTATTAGCTTGTAGACCTTCTGACAAGGCAGTCCCTCCCATACCTCCTATGGTAATGCAATCAACTCCTCTCTGTCCCTAGGTATTCTTTTGCCTCCTCCACACTTCTATTCTATATATGCACTTAATTAAGAACCATACATTTTAAATTAGGTTGAGGCCTAGTGAGTTAGAAGGCTAGTCCATCCGGACCACCCTATGATTCAATCTTCTCCTCCATGTATAAGGAGAGCAATGATGGCTCACCCTATGCTCTATAGTCTGTACACTATCTCCTGCCCCTCCACATTTGTTATAAAAAGGTACAAGATGGGGGATGAAAATCTCATCAACATATTGCCAAAAGTCCATACCGAGCCTATTCTTCTCACTCTTCCACTCTTCCGCCATGCACTACTGGACCTCAATAAGTGGTGTATATCTACCATATACGATAGCAGCCCAGAACCATACCCTGAACCTCTTACCAACAAAGGTAGAGTCTAGATATCTGGAATCCACATTATTTTTCCAACCAGTAGGTCGGTCTACCTTTCGGCGGTATTCCACTCTAGAGTCAACTTTGACTTTGATTTTGTCTATATAGACATGCTTGCACCAAAAGGACTTATGCCACCACTGGCGCTCCTGACAGCATATCTTTCTTCTTTTGTGAAACTCAAGACCCAGCTAAGGCTTGCGTCGAGTGAGTCACACAAACTGGTTCATCTTCCATAGGTACTTCCCAGTCATCTGTGGTTGAATGTGGCACGCTGCCTTTTCAGTAAGCTCTGACAAAGTCATTCTTGGATTGTTATTGGACAACCTCAACAGGTGTCTCCTATCACGCTCCCAGGGCTGTGGGGGTCGTTCTTGATGTTTTTCTTTCTGCTGAGTGCTAGCACCATTATTCTATCACTTGCCGATGTTTTGAGCCCCATCTTTTGAGATCTATCCTCACTCATTTGCGAGCTTCTGCAAGCTCATACTTGTAGCACGGGACTCCCTAACTCGTCTTCTTTCTTTTACTGTAGTCTCTCTGCAGCGGCCTGCTTCTATGGTTGGTATCATAAGGATGAAAATTTCTCGTCATGGTGGTTATGTTGTCAGATCAGTCGCATGACTACTCCCTTAATGACCTGTACAGAACGTTCCAAACCCAGTGATTACAACCTGTTAACCCTAACCGTAATCCCTTCATTCGTGCCTGGGTTTGACGACCTTTTAGAGTTGCACTAATAGTATAGAAATGACAGGAAGAGTAGTGATAGACAACCCATCAAAATAAATTAAAATTAGGTGAAGTACTCATACTTGTACCATAGTTGGGAGCAAATCTACGCAGACAGCCTGGTGTCCATCATGACCCTGCTGACCAGAACTCATTTGGCACTATTCTGAGCACTACAACTCTTGGGGAAGCACGAAGTTGTTCATATCACCATTACCCAACTAAGCTATCTCACCAATGAAGGGGATACCGGTACCACCCTTCATGTTCATCATATGCTTCTTACATCATTGTTGTCACAATTATTCCTTACATTGCTCTCTTTAGTTACTTCACCACCGATCGCTTCCATGACCAGCTGTGCCCGTCCTTAGCGCGAGGTCCTGAATACAGACGAAGGGATACGCCGAAATGGCTCTCTGCGTATTAAGGTTAGGGTTGAAACACAACGTAAAAAATTTAAAGTTACTGGGTTGTAGAGCCTCATGTTGGCTACTGAGTCCGTGCGCGAAAGCTTAACTCAACCCCAATTTTGCGTCGTGCCTGATCTGAAGCGCCAACCACCAACATCACCACCAAGATGCACTGCCAAACCTCCTCTCAAGTTGCCACTTTACAGAAATAAAACCACCTCGCAAAATTTCCCCCCTATTGCTTTCCCCTTAACCCACTTTTACTCCCACTCTACAAGCTTGAAACACGCTTCTCCCTTCAGCTCTATACTCCTCGCTCTCTTGACATCGCACAATACCTGGTACTAGGTGCTCTTCTCCAATTAGGGGCCCTGCGCATCTGGCGTGCTCCTATTCGCGATCCACTGCCTAGAATAATACTATCACCGGCTCGCTGCGGATCGAGTTCCCCCAATATTTGATACCCAATGCTCAATAATGTATTGTTATCGTGGTGGAGTTCGTGGGCGCGCAGGAAGGGCTAGGGTACCGTGGAGGTGTTTAAGTTTTTCAAAAGCTACTATGATGGTGAGGCGGTTGTGGGGAAAGAGGTTGGGAGCTAGAAGGCTAGCTGGGAGGAGGAGGTAGAACGGATTGTTGAGGTAATCTATGCGGAGATGGGAGATTGGCCGGTGCGCTCTGGTCTAATTGTTGTAGAGCTGTGTAGGGTGGCGCTAATGGGCGGGTTCTATTATAGATTTGTTTCGTGGAGTTGGGCTAAGCACTGCTCAACGAGCCATATGGCTCCTAGTTCTGTGGGTGTATTGGGCAAGGATAGGGCTAAACGTAAACCTGATGGGGACTGAGATTCCAATAATACTCGGAATCCGCCCGGCGGAAAAGATGTACGATCAAGCCCTAATAGAGAAAAGATGGCCTGGCTACAACGGCTTGCTGCAAGACAAACGGCGAGTGGCACCCACCACGGCAACGAAGCCGACTACCATCTTCGCAAAAGTTCTGTTCTAATGGAGCTCGATAATTCAGAAGGGCAAGAGTGGTACGATTCTTCTAGTCACACCACCGAGGATGCTTCTCTACTACTTTAATCCGACGGCCAATCTACCCGGGATAGGCATAAGAAGGATTCATTCTTGCGATAGGCAGCAAGCACAGCCGCAAAATATCACAAGTCGGCGAGACGGAGGATTGAGCAGAGAATATTGAGAACGGTGGATAGGGTTCTCAAAGAGGGTGGAGAAAGATAGCCATGTATTTATTTTAAGATAATAACTGCAATCCCTGCCAGGCAGCGGCCAAGCGGGCCAACTTCAGAAAGGGTGAGAAGAGGTATAGCATATCTTCCACAAAATTCAAGCTTACGTACGCTACACCAGCGGAAGTTTCCCCCAACGAAACAGATGCCATAGGTGATGCGGGAAGGCAAGCCAGCAGTAGCCGGGTAAGTTTTGATGTGTGTTTGAAGGGAATAAAGGGGGCATTTGCCCCCAAGGCAGACGAAACTACAACAAACACTCCCGCTACAGCAAACAAACAACATGTCAGAGCACGGAAAGTCAAAGGATCTCGATGATCACAAGGCGGAGACTCCCACCACCATGGATACTGGCACCACCGATACTAACACCACCGATACTACGACCCAGACTGCCCCAATTACCAAGACTGCCACCACCCAGACTACCGCCACCCCCGAGACCAGCAAAGTTCCGTATCGCTTTACGATTCTCGCAATTCTAAAAGGTTTGTTAGATAGATTCTTGCCCTAGCTAATCTAAGTACTGGTTTGCTAATTGAATATTCATTAGCGGTTTTTTCGTTCCGGTATTCTATCGAAACGCTGATTGGCTTCGCGAGCAACGTAGTTCTCCTTTCCCTTGTGATGAACATTTGTTTAATCACCGTTTGTTTGACCACCGTTACGGTCAACTTTGTCCTCAATTCGTCTGGTGGCAACCAGGGCCCGGCCGCCTGCCCTGACCCCGGCGCCTCTCCGGAATGGTTTACGACCCCACCCCCTTGGATCATTCACCCCCCCGCTTGGTATCACGCGCCCTGCTCGACTTATACCTGCTACAATATAAGTAGCATTCACAATTCGGCCACCTTGATACACTGTCCTGCCCTCATTCATCTTATCGGCTGTTCTCCCTCGACGATTATTTGCCCCGCCCCGACAGCTCAACCCAACGATACCATCCCTCCAGACAGCAAGTCAGTGACAGAGATGCCCGCTGAACCTAAGTCAAGCACTACGAGCATTTCTGTCCGGGAGGAGGCCGTCGTCGAAAAGCATTATGAACGGCACGAGGACGGACAGCAGTATATCGACTTGGGGAGGCGTAGCAGTGAGTGTGTAGCGGAGGGTGGCGGTGGGGGAGAAGGACTATCGGGGAGGTCCAGGTGGTGATCGTAGTGCGGGGAGGGCAGAGTTGGGGGGCAATTACGGATAGGGATGGAGGTGGCGATGAGAGTGTAGGTGGAGGGGAAGGCAAGGTTGAGGGGGAACTAGGGTGGAGGAAGCAGGCGCCGATTGGAGTGAGGGTGGGGGTGAACAAGGAGTTAGAGATGTAGTTCAAGAGAGCAGTGGCAGACGAGCGAGGACTTGGTTAGGATGGCTCCATCAGTGGCAGTAGTGAAATTAGAAAAATAGAATAGTTTGATTCCCCACAATAATTATTATCACACACCCGTATTACAAATTCCCCAAGACAGTGACCGAGCGACCAACCCATCAACACTCTACCAACCGGACAATCTTCAAAAAGATTGGCCTGCAATAGCTTGCAATCATCTTGTCGTAGAGATACTCTTCTGTACGGGTGTCAATCTACCTATGGCCCCATTTTTTTTTTTGGAAACATTCTGGTAGCTTACTGTCAGCGCAAGCACATCCGTAAAACTGCCTCTGCGGCCCTAGGGCGATCAGATTATCCGGGCAAACGGACCAGCCCCCGGTATAAATGGCCCCTGCTTGGGCAGGCGGCCCATCAAACTGGAACTGCCGGTTGGCAACAATGGAACCAATTCGACCGAGATCATCGGTGAGGACGCCGTGTCGGAGGAACGCCTTTACACTTCTTGGTTTTATGCAGTGGGTTTCGACGCCCGGGGTTGGATGATCGACAGGTTGATAGCCGAAGGGTCCCGGATAGCTATCGATACATCCTGGAGGCGAGGTCCCTGGTGGTTGAATGGTTTCCCAGACACCTTGAGGCACGCAGAGCGTTGAAGGGAGTAGGGATGGGATGATGAGAACAGCAAAGAGAAGCGAAAACATTTTGATAAAATATTTGGAGTGGAATAGGAGTTTTTGTCAATGCGTTAGGGACGGGGCGTGGATGGTAGAGAATGGTTAAAAGAGTGACGAAGCAAAACTAGGAGCTAGATTCCCTCTCAATAATTCTAGGAAGGGTGGGTGCGCAAGCAAAAGGGACACGAATAAGATTACATGCCTCCTGCTTAGTCAGCGTCAATAATTTAAAATAATAATAAAAAAGAAGTAAATTTGATGGTAAGTCATTAAAATTAAAGTATAGTAAGAGACAACTAAAATATTAGTTGAAAGAAGAATGAAAAAACGTCAGAACAACTATTAGTATACTAAAGAGAATATCTTTATATAGGCTAAGATATATTTAAACAACAACAGAGGCTAAGTAAAAGGAGAAATTACTGTTTAGAGAATTTTAATAAGATACAAGAAAGGATTGTATTTGGTATGCCTTTAGAGAACAATTATGCTAAGTGGAGAGAAGTGAATATTTAGGGGAAGAGATTGGTTCAGTAATAGAATTGATACAATACAATCTGCCTTGATATTACATATGACTAATATGGGATTCCTGTACTAATGCCTATTTCTTACATTCATAGATTATAATTACCAGAATATCAGAACTCAAAAGAAGCATTCTTATATTACATAATCAGATTAGTCGTACAGATCAGGCTGGTATGTATATTGGTCTATTAGTAAAGTCTAACATATATGATATTAGAGAATCTTAATACAAAGAAATATCAGATTTCCAATTTCATGACTGTGATACTTAAGCAATTATAAATGAATACACATATATATAATAAGTTGAAGCTTCTAAAGATATATCAGTAAAAATTCACATTTCCCCCTATACTGGATAAATCATATGAGGAATATAGGGCTAAATTATAACACCGAAGTTAGTGTAGTCTTGGTAATAGTCAAATAAGGCAAGAATTTATCCTGCGGAAGAAGGTCTTGTTTATTTACTGACTTATTAAGTTGTTGTGGAACCTGTTCTGGAAATTAGATATCTGTTTTGGGTAATTGCACAATCCCTTCAATCTTGAACACTTCTACAGCACTTTGATAGTCTCACTTCTCATAGCACAAATGTTGCCATTATGGATTTCTCCTCTATAGATTAATCATACTTCAAAATAGCCCAAACACGCTGTTAAATAGCCTATTCCATTTTTTGACTCTTTCTTTGTAGTTAATATGCTCTCCATCTCTAGTACCAGAAATTCTTCCTTGATTGACATCTGTTCCATAGCTCAATCATCTTTCACAATTGCCAAAAGTACACTTTTGTAGACTACATTCTAACTTTGACTCTGTATCTTTACCTGATCTGGTATGTATATCTTATACTAGGAATTGTCTTTTTCTGAATTCATACCCCAGGGCTCAATTACTATTGCCAAAAGGCTACACCTACATCACCAAAAAATCAGCCTGTATCTGATACGTCAGCATTGCGTCTCAATGCAAGTGAGGTCTGTCTTCTACCCCCTGCGTCCTGTCCATCCTGTGCTATATCACAACTATTCTTTGCATCCTCTGTGTCCTGACTCACCTCTTAACCTTCCCTTCCATCCGGATTGGATGTCATCTCACCCCAGCGTCATGACGGAATGTCACCCCAGTGTCCTAAAAACCTGACTCCTATAATTCCTCTTCTTCGCACCTTACGAATTCCTGAGGTTCTTGAGAGTTACTATTTTCCTACTTCCCTGTGTTACCTGCACAATCACGCTCATAATCCTGTTGGCCCAGTGATTCTCTATCATACTCATTCATTATTCATAACTAGATTGTTCTATATACACCTTAAGTATCCAAAATAGTCAAGCCTACGCTGGAGAGCTGGCTTTCTGATACATTTACAATTATACAAAATACTTGACTTCCAGCTATGTGTAGGGTTGGGTATCATGAATAATAGAAGATTTATTATGGAGCCAACTCTCTAGTGTAGAGTTAATAGATCTCCTCAAATGTCCTCAAATCAATTTGGCTATTCACAAGCTAGGACCGGTCTTCTTCTGGGATCAGGTACCCTAGGATTGTCCCTATGTCCACAATTGTAAACTCCAGTGAGTTTTCCTTCTGCTACATGATGACAAGACTGTGTGTGTCAGATTGGCGACTGATGTTTACCACACTCAAAATGTGAATGCTTGCAAGTGGCCTGACACTGATGTCGGTTTTGGATGTGTAGTTCCTGATTTTGAAGACTTTCATGCCAGTGAGCTTCACCAGAAGATGCTCTCTTACCGTACCATATATCTCTTTCATTCCAACCTAAGCCCAAATCCAATATTTCTGACTCCTCTGATTCCTGAATAGTCAACCGCTCATGCTGCTTGCATGATTGATATCATAAACTTTAGTTTCTTGGAATGCTGGAATATCAGGAAAATGTCTACGCCCCTCCTAGTGCACCCTGGTGCTCCCTGAACTACCCTGGTCCACACTTTGTAGTAAAATTTTCAAAAGTCTTGTGCAAAGTGAATCCATGTAGACCATGTGTGTAACAGCCCCAAGGAGTAGTGCAGTATTCTATGAGGATAATGATACTAGTTCTATAGCAGAGGGCCTTATGTAGCGAGGCTAAGTACACGAGACTTGGACTAAGTTGTTGTAACAAACTTCTTACTATATCGCAGCTACTAAGTAGTTCTTAATAGTAGGTATTTAATGAACTAACTTGAAGTACTAAAGATTCTTGAGTTGAACTGAAGAAGGAACTATTCAACCAAGTATATTGAAAACTCTGTCTGTTGAAGTCTGTCCTCTCTAAATCTGAAGAACAGCAGGTCTTTAAATATACTTGTCAGACTACCTAAGCTCTGTAATCAAATAACACTAAGGCTCAGAAGTGGTAGCCTTCAAACATTACATAAAACCAATAAGTTATTAAACCGATATCCTGATACAAAACATAAAACATATAAATTATCCAATGATACTCAAAACCAAATATAAACATATAGAGTAATAAACAATATTCAAAACTGAACATAAAAAATATAGAGTATCACACGATAGTCAAAGCTAAACATAAAACATATAGTTTATCAAATAATAGTCCAAATCAAATATAAAACATAGTGTATCAAACAATACTCGAAACCAAACATAGAACTTATAGAATATCAAACAATACTCGAAACCAACTAGTAATCTGTACCAGTGTCACAAACGGTGAAGAGTGAAGGAATTGGTTTCACACTATTCACGGTTATGAATAGTAGGTTTGTGTTTCCTCTCACATGACTCGCACTTGCGAGCCATAGTTATTATTGCTATATGTTTTATGTTATGCGCGTGACCACACTTGGTGGTCACTTGATATGTATTTTGCACATGACTCATAGTTATGAGTCATGAGTCTCGCGCATGTGACCCCTTTGGGCACATGACTAGTTAGGAGCGCGATGATTGGTTTCATGTATTGCGCAGTTGACTCATAGAAGTCAGCTGACGGATTTCACACTATGACTCGCTTAGAGTCATAGGGGCGTGTGACTTAGAGGTATGAGTCACTAGGGTTAGGTATGTGAGGAGGCGCCGATATAAAAGGCGAGGCTTGGGACCTGTAGTTAGCTCCTCACGCAGTCATCTAAGTACTTTCCTATCTACTATCTTGAATGATACTTCTTTATATCCCTTCTTTATAAATCAACTTAGTAAGAGAACAGCGTTGTATCATGTTGGCAACGTAGGAACGGCCTAAGAGTGTTCTCCTCTACTATAAGGATTGATCGTCACCTATTTCATCACATCTCGCGAACATGGAAAGTTACAACCAGTTACAATGTGGACCACTGGGACCTAGATCCCCCTTGGTGGACTACATCAGCAAAAATAAGTCTGTGCACCCTGTGCGCCCTGTGCATCAGGGGCACCTGGCGCACATAACGTCAACCGCGAATCAGGACGCAACCTTGTACTCGGTTAACTCAGGGCGCACCTGGCGCAACACCACAACTTTCTGAACCCACCTGGCGCAACACTAAATTTTCCTGAACACACCTGGCGCAATACCACATCTTCAGGAAAGAGTCAAGGGAGTCCCCTTATCCACTCCTGACCTAGGTCACAGCATATATCAAGTTCATAAAGCCCTTTTAAATGGTTTATTTTATCTACTAGTTATTTACATAAGAACTGTTGTTAAAGTGAGCGCTCTCCAACCACCCCGGACTAAAAAATCCCGGCATAATGACCCCCCCTTCAGAGGACTCTGTAGCGCCATGGAGAATGCTCGTATGGAGACGTCCTTTGGGCGGTGGACAGATGGGATGGCGTAGAACGACGTTGCAAAAGGGCTCCATGATCACATGGCTAACGCTCCCAGAATCTGGGTTTAAAGTTAGCGCTTTCCAGACATCGAAAAAACCCGGCATAATGACCCCCCCTTCAGAAGACTCTGTAGCGCCATGGGGAATGCTCGTATGGGGACGTCCATTTGGCGGTGGACAGATGGGATGGCGTAGAACGCCGTCATAAAAGGGCTTCATGATCGCATGCTTAACGCTCTGAGAATCTGGCTTTAAAGTCAGCACACTGTAAACACCCAGGACTAAAAAAACCCGGCATAATGATCCCCCTTCAGAGGACTCTGTAGCGCCATGGAAAATGCTCGTATGGAGACGTCCTTTTGGCGGTGGACAGATGGGATCGCATAGAACGCCGTCGTAAAAGGGCTTCGCGATCGCATACTTAACGCTCTGAGAATCTGGCTTTAAAGTCAGCACTCTGTAAACACCCAAGACGAAAAAAATCTGGCACAATGATCCCCCTTCAGAGGACTCTGTAGCGCCATGGAAAGTGCTCGTATCGAGACGCCCTTTTGGCGGTGGACAGATGGGATGGCATAGAACGCCGTCGTAAAAGGGCTTCGTGATCGCATTCCTAACGCCCCCGAAATCTGGCTTTAAAGTCAGCGCTTTCCAGACATCCAAAAAAAACCAGGCATATGGACTCCCCCTTCAGGACACTCTGTAGCGCCATGGAAAATGCTTGTATGGGGATGTACTTTTGGCGGTGGACAGATGGGATGGCGTAGAACGCCGTCGTAAAAGGGCTTCGGGATCGCATGCCTAACGCCCCTGGAATCTGGCTTTAAGGTCAGCGCTTTCCAAACATCAAAAAAAAACCCGGCATATGGACTCCCCCTTCAGGACACTCTGTAGCGCCATGGAAAATGCTTGTATGGGGATGTACCTTTGGCGGTGGACAGATGGGATGGCGTAGAACGCCGTCGTAAAAGGGCTTCGCGATCGCATGCTCAACGCCCCCGGAATCTGGCTTTAAAGTCAGCACTCAGTAAACACCCAGGACTAAAAAAACCCGGTATAATGATCCCCCTTCAGAGGAATCTGTAGCGCCATGGAAAATGCTCGTATGGAGACGTCCCTTTGGCGGTGGACAGATGGGATGGCGTAGAACGCTGTCGTAAAAGGGCTTCAGGATCGCATGCCTACCGCCCCTGGAATCTGGCTTTAAAGTCAGGGCTTTCCAAACATCCAAAAAAAACCCCGCATATGGACTCCCCCTTCAGAACACTCTGTAGCGCCATGGAAAATGCTCGTATGGGGATGTCCTTTTGGCCGTGGACAGAGGGGATGGCGTAGAATGCCGTCGTAAAAGGGCTTCGTGATCGCATACCTAACGCCCCCGGAATCTGGCTATAAAGTCAGCGCTAAAAAAGCCCGCCATAAGGACTGCCCCTTCAGAGAACTCTGTAGCGCCATGGGAAATGGTCATATGGAGATGCCCTTTTGGCTGTCGGTAGATTGGATGCCGTAGAACGCTGTCGGAAAAGGGCTTCGTGATCGCATCCCTAACGCCCAGGGAATCTGGCTGTAAAGTCAGCGCTTTCCAAATAGCCATGACTAAAAAAACCTGGCATAAGGACCCCCCTTCAGAGCACTCTGTACTAGGGCTATGGGAATTGGTTGTTTTGTGAAGACTTTAGAGTAGGCTGGGGTTGAGATTAGTGAGGGGGTGGTGAAAGTGTGGTGATGAAAGTGTAGTGATGAAAGTGGTATGGTGATAAAAGTGCGGAGTTGCGTCGCGTCAAAGGCTAAGTGTCGAGAAACCACAACACCACTGGCAGAGAGTGTCCTAGCTATCACTCGCTTTCACACTGGAGTGAACTGGCATTTTCGCTCTCTGAATGATCAAGTTCTGAAAATAGAATACTAGTAGTACCTTTGCCCGGTGTTAGTATCTTTAGTGCAAATTTAAGATTAAGATTATGGTGGCTTTCTCACTTAGCGCTCAAACTAACCTATCTGTCTTTGCCAAGAGTAGCCCCTATTTTTGTATGAGGGAAGGCTGGAATACTAGTCAGAAGGCGGGTATTGACTAGGGGGTACTCAGGAAGTAGAGTAGTTGAGTGGTCTATCCAGATGTG
The DNA here is from genome assembly GCA_003070745.1 of Tuber borchii. Lineage (NCBI taxonomy): Eukaryota > Fungi > Ascomycota > Pezizomycetes > Pezizales > Tuberaceae > Tuber > Tuber borchii. Next base: position 49,196 of record NESQ01000436.1, read on the forward strand.
CGATGGTGTTGTGAAGTGCGTCCAGAAGGTTGGGGGGTAATTTAGTGTGGCAACGCACCCCAGGCGAAAAAGAGCGCTGCAACCTGCGTCAGGGCGCACCAGGTGCTGAGGGCGCAAAAGTAAGATCACTTGCGTCAGGGTGCAACACTAGCGTACCTGACGCATGGTATATCTTTGCTGATGTAGGAGTGTTCAGGACCTCTCTAAAGGTAGGTAAAACCTTTTCCGGCTGAACTGAAATTTCAAACTGAGTCAGTAGTTCGACCAGAAGTGATTGAAGTATCGCTAGGTCTTCATGAAGTTGATGCTCTATTGGTAGGCTACACTAGCAATAGCAAATCGATTCTGGATGGATACTCTCTGGGGATACCACTATGATCTTGAAAAAATCTATGATAATAGTAATATCGTGACGATGTCCCTTCAAGATCCGGCTACCCAGGGCTGGTGCTTTTACTGGTACAGATTACTAGTTTGGTTTCGACTATTGTTTAATACTCTATATGTTTCATGTTTGGTTTCGAGTATCATTTAATACTCTATATGTTTTATGTAACATTTGAAGACTACCACATGGGAGACTTATTGTGATGTTATCTGTATTATATCAGGATATCGGTGGATACCTGATTTGTTTCATTTAACATTTCAAGGCTACTACTTCGGAGCCTTATTGTTATATATTATGTGTTGTAAAAGGAGATTGGTTGATACCTGATTTGTTTTATGTAACGTTTCAAGGCTACCATTGTGGAGCCTTATTGTTATTTGATTACAAGACTCATGTAGCCTAACAAGTGTATTTAAGACCTGCTATTCTCTGGACTTAGAGAAGGAAGACTTCGACAGACGGAGTTTTCAATATACTAAGTTGAACAGTGACTTCATCAGTTTGCTTCAAAAATCTTTAGTATTTCAAATGGCTCTACCCAACACCCACTATTAGGAACAACTTAGTAGTTGCGATTTAGTAAGAAGTTTGTTACAACAACCTCGTCTAAGCCTCTGGTACTTAGTCTCACCAGATAGCAGACTTTGCTATAGATCTAGCATCCTTACCCTCGTAGAATACGGCACCACCCTGTGGGGGCATTAAACGTGTGGTGTTTGTACCCATTCTATCTAAATATCCTAAGACATCAGCAGGGAGATCTGCTCCCCATAGTTGAAGAGAGTCCAATATCAAATATCTCATCCCCGTCTTATGCCAACTACCTTAACTCTGTATAATCAGTCGTGCTGGATCCTTTTCAGAAGATTGTCACCATCTGTTCTTAATTTGCTGATTATGCACAAGCTCTTCATAATCTATGGAATAGATTAAAATATTCCTGAACTGGTGTATATGATCACAAAAGTGTCCTAGCAGTTGCATCTTAATAAAGTTAACATGGGATTTGGTAGGGATCAACTTCATACGTCGGTCATCCTTCTTATTGCAATCGTGGTCACGGATCTGACGCCATTCAGAGTGGGCCACCAGTGTGATCATCTATACCCGTTGGTATTGCAGTTCCCTTCGCTATTCATCAATCCTAGTATGTGTGCATTCTGATACCTGAAACTCAAAGACAATCTCTTTCATCTTGTGAAACTAGTAGAGATCATCTTTCATATAAGTTACTATATCAGGTTTGTAGCTAGGGTATTGTCCCATTATATTGAAGTTGAGAAAGCACCCTGACGTATACTGGAGTACGTTTGAAAGATATAACTTCGATGCTGTTTGGTTGTCGCAGTGCCATAGTGCGAACTCTCAAATACACTGTCCTGGATTTCTTATCTGTATTCCTTGCCAGTGCATTCTCTTACTGTAGATTGTTTTAGGAATAACAATCTCAGGGTATAGTGGTAATGCCTTCCAGATATTGCCAATAGACCCCCGTCATGTATGTCTCTTAACAAAGCCCTGAATCCTGTCCATCATATGCTGGAATATTCCGAGATAAATTATAAGGAACAAATTCAGCATTTGCAGATCTTAGACCGAAATCCGGTAGAGCTTGTGAAAAACACCTGCCACCTTATTGATCCTGACTCTGTTAGAAGTCACATGGGTGTCATCCAACACTGGTCCATGGGGCTGATACAAATTTTCTTATTTGTCATATTTGTATCTGGCAAAATCTCTCACTAGATACTTGTTCAAAATGTGAGTTCCTAATTTGCATAGAGGTACCTGACGTGTAGGACAAGCTTTTAATTTTATTCCATGTATGGCAACATTTTCTATATAGACTACAATTCTCTCTGACAAGGTTGGGAAGCACCTCTGAACCCTCACAAAGGCACAGTCAATATTGACGCCCTTTAGGGCCACTTCTCACAAGGGCTCAAACAGAGTATTGAGTACACCTTCTAGTATGTTGGCATTGATTTACCTCTGCTAGGTATTTGCTGTAGAGGACTTAGAGAATTTAGAGGAGACGGCCTATAGTGCAAGCATGAGAACAGCCCTTGATCCAGAATATTGCACTGGGTTGATGCAAGATTTCTGAGTGTTATATAGACAGGCCACACTTTCTTGTCAAAGGAGAAGTTACAGAGATAGGTCCGATCCAACAGGCCAATTACTAGTAATACAGTCACACCTGGAGGAAGTGTTCTCTATAATTGGTCAGAAGGCGCTTCCGTAAAGCTAGTTCTGATGATACCCTTGAACATCCTACCACTAATCAGCTGTGTTCATTTCTCCATATATCCATTTTCCGCTATAGGCTTATTCACTTACCCGTGTGTAGACTAAGTCCTCTTAGTATGCGATCTGGCAAAGGAGATAAATGACGCATTCTAGGGCGTTGCGATTGAAGAACGGTAATGTTCTCTGAGAATCTTCAACCTATCCTTCGAACCATTGCAGATATACACTATGCAGGTCCAAGTACCAAAGATGATTCTCTAGCTTATGCATAGAGTTATAGTCTACTGACGTGGAATTACCAAGGCCATCTGAGAGGTATTCATTAATTTGTGACTTACATACTTAATTGTGAATGGGCCAAGATGCCAGTTTCAAACTATGCAGAGTTGTGAATTGTGCCCATGGGTGAGCACACAGATTGTGGGGTTCTGGTTCCAATCTGTTGACTTCCCCAATAGCTTCCCTGGTACTTTCAAAATGCTCCTGCATGCTGGAACATGAAGGCGTAGAGTGGTCCAGTATCTCAGTATCATATTCATGAGTACATCAAGAAAAGGTTTTACGCAAGTTCAGGGAGGTCCTGAACGCTCCTGGTCCACCAAGACGGGTTTTGGTCCCCGTGGTCCACATGGTCCACACCATTCCACTTTGAACTACACTTTTGAAAATCTTACTCAAAATGTGGACCACGGTGGACCAGAGAGCACCAGCGTGGACCACGAGGACCAAAACCCTCCCTGGTCGACCTGGAGGGCCGTAGACATTTTCCTGATAGAATGTTATCAGTAGGCTTGGGTTGAGATTTAGAGAGCAAGCCAGTAGCTCAGGTGTACATAATATGTCGCAGAGACTACAGTCAACTGACATTGCCATATTCTAACATAAAACAATATTTGTCCAACTTGCCACCCATAATATCACCAGGTCTCCAGACAGATGCTTGTGTTCAGTAAGTGAATTGTGTGTACTAAGTCACAGGCATATCAGGCCCATGATAGACCTGTGATGAATCACAGTAATAGGGGTAGAAGGTGCTATATTAGGGGAGGTGATAGCCGTGATTCTTAGGTACACCCTATTCAATAACCCACTCATGAATGCCATTGCTTGGACATCGCCATTGTACACTGTTTAGAGTAAGATGTAGGATGTGATATCCGATGCAGGGTATATAGATCTATCCGTGGAGAGTGTGGAAACTAGTAAGTTCACTTAGGCAGCCATGATACAGTGCAGAGTAGGGTATTAACAACCAAAGCTTTAGGCTAAACACACAGCAGGCACGTCAGCAAAAATTTACTCTGTGCCTGGTGCGCCCTATCCGTCTGGCGCACCTGGTGCACTTCATGTCAACCACGAATCAGAACACAATATCAATCTGACGTTGTATCCTGATTTTGCGTCCCTTAACATCTCGCGCTGTAACGCCATCCTAACAGGGGCTTCTATACCCTCTGCACCCTGACAGTGTATGGTACTCTGCTCTTATACCCTGACGCTGTCTGGTGCTCTTTGCTTGCACCCTGAACACCTTTTAGCTCTGCTGCTGGATCAGGACGATGCCTTATAATCCACTACTCTATCCTGATCAACTCAAATCCTGGAGTCTTTTGGTTTCGCATCCGATATTTATCTTCAATTTCTGGCTTCACTGGTTCCGTCGCCTCACATCAGGATCACCACCTCCAGCGTCTGGACTTCCTTCATTCCGACGTCTCACATTAGGATCTCACGATCCTGATCTCTCTCGTCGTGGTATCTCCCTCCAACAGCCTCTACCTCCACACCCTCTCTCACAGCGCTCTATTATCCTGATTTCACCCTCTACGTGCTGTGTGTTCTGGTCGTAGCTATACCTTTTCCTTTCTATCTGTATGCTCCTGTATGATATTGTGATGCTTTTCATTCTTCTTCTCCCACATGACGCTGTGATGTTTACACTATCTACATCACCCAGACACCCCCGTGGCACCTACCCTTCACTGATTCTTCTCCAGATTTTGCTTTAAGTTCTCATATCAAACGTTATACAAATAGTATTAATGTATTAAACTACTCGACACATACTCGATACATACTTATTTTCAATTACCCTCACCAACGCTCCCATCACGGCCCCTATCTTAATCACCTCATTCACCATTACTTGTCCCCTCTTGCGCTGGCTCTATTCCAGCATGGCTAAGTGAGAGGCATCGTGATGGAGTAAGACTCACAGTCCTGTCCAACAATAGTCCCCCTGTCATCTCGGTGAACCATCTGGACTCCGCGAATCAGAATCTAGAAATCTGAGAACCCTGGCAGCTGACGTCTGACAGAGTTCAAAAGACAAGTCAGTGTCCTAAGAATTGTTTTGACTATCATGCTGCTCCACTAGTGTCCCAACACGCAGGAGGCTGGGAGTTTGAATTCCGTGAGTAGTTTGAATTTGGTGGGCTGGCCGTTGTGTAGCCTGCCTGGATGGCTGCCCCTGGCGCTCAGCAGCTACGACTAACCCATCGTCGGTATACCCTTCACAGTGATCTTGTCATACGCCGTATGCCTGATATATCTTTGCTCGGATAGTCCCACGAATATTGTCCAGAATTATAGCCTGTATAGGCTCTGGACCATCAGCTCATGTCTGAGTTTGCCGGATAAAAAGGTCTTTAGTGCTTCAGATCATCTTAGCGTCTGGAGAGTACGAGGTGGGTTCGGGTTCAGCTGACCTCCTACCGTATCAGGCTTAAAATCACATTTTTCCTCTTATACTCCTGTTTGCTATGCTTGTAGGGTATGACAGAGAATTGCACACGTTAAGCAAATCATCGTGCCCTTGATAACCCCAAGAAATTCTAGTTCGACAATCCCACCCATTTTCGTACCTCGGAAGTACTTACCCTATTATCAGCAAAACATTTCTCCCTAATATATTACCTACCTATATCTCTGTACCTGCTAGTAATACCATCTCACCCGGTCCCTTATGTCCCTCATACATTTACCGCCTCTCCTAACGACCCAAGAGTCCTTCTGAAAGGCCCATAGATGCCTTCGGAGCCATTTATCCTCCTCTTTTACAGGTGGCCCCTAGCTTGCTCTACGAGTGAGGAGATCTCGCTTAACTGACCCCTGTTTTTTTTTGCATTTCCATCCAGGCCATTTTGGCTGTTGTGCATCCGCTTTGTACCTTTGCGCGTCTGGAACAACCTTGCCTATTTCACTGCCCCATCACACCCTTAGCACTCTCCCTTCTTCTTGATTTCTCCTTGATAGATTTCGCCCCCCTGGGGACGTTCTTCACGTTATAACATGCACTCTCTACCCCTAGTGCTTGTTCGCAACAATCTTGTTTCTCTCAGTGTCACATATTGCACTTTGCTCTCTCTTTCTTACTCGTGATTTCTCAGTTATGGATTTCGTCCCCTTGGGAATGTTCTTGAAATCATAATATCTACTCTCTACCCCTGTACGAGCCCCACACACTCTTCTGTTTCCAAAGTATGCGTGCCAAATATGTTTTATTTCACTGAAGCCCATATTCTTTGTTCCTCCTCTTGTCCCTCTCCTGACATTCATGATTTGCTTTGCCTTTCTGTACCACTCCAATTTGTCACCTCGGTTAGTTCACCATCAATATCCTTAGTTGTCTCAAAATGCCCCACTAGGCATCCTGTTCATACTACTTTTTTGTTTCTTTCTTTCTACTGTAAAGTTTTCAATAAATTCTATAAAATGTTTCTAAATCAATCCTAGTATTTACATACCTGTGGTGGTTATCCGTACCAGTAGTCTCAGGTACTAAATGCGCCATGCCCATAATGCATTTGATACAAACGACTATCTCGGTTGTTCCATTTGGACCTTTTGCCGTCCCCAAAGTAATGGTAACAAGTCCTGTTATATCGCTGAGCTTCCCCGAGCTCTTAACAGATAGTCTATCTACTAATATCAGTCTATCTAGTAAACCTGTTCTTGGGTCTCGAACTTTCATTACCTAAAACAAGCCGGCAAGATAACAGCCTTTTAGTGCTTTATAAATACTTCTTTTACCCAAATCCACCAATACTCAATCATTCCTGCTCTGCCCTGTTAACCTCCAACGCTGGGTTCTGGTACACTGAAGAAGGTGCCAAGTGACCTCTCTCTCATCCTGAAAGTTCTCTACTGGGACAGGTAAAAGCCGACATATCTCAACTGGAAACTCTTTAACCGAATTCACATTAAAAGATTGGCTCACAGAGGACTTCAGTCGATAATAATCGATTAACAGGTTCTGAAAATTTCTCAAACTTTGTTGGAGTTGGAAAATAGTTTCGACGGTTGGTGTGAAACCCATTAGTTATTTAGTTACTGAAACGACTTGCCGTTTGTGCTATTTGTCCCTACTTCATCTCGAATCGAATACTATAGATCCACTTGGAAATACGTTTCCTGAATTTTGAAGCTGTCAAATCAAGAATATGATCCTAGTAGTTGTTAGCTTGCATTGTTTTTATTGGACTGCTGATAGTCCTCCTTGATTATTGTTTTGTAACTTGTTTGACCCGACTCAGTAGAATACATTTGAATATTCCCAAAACGCGGTATATGGTCCCACAAGTGACTCAACAAATGTATTTTAACGAAGTCAAAGTCTACCTCCTCATAATATATATCTGCAACAAGGGCATCCAAATCGCGAAATTTCTCTTCCGCAATGTGACGGCTTTTGGCAAATGTAGCTACTAAAAGGCGGTGTGTATTAAGTACTTCACTATGCTCACCTCGAATTCAAGTTCTGGCTGTGACCTCTATCACTTTCCTGGCAGTGGACATCTCCTTTTGGTATTCCTGAAAAACGACTTTGGGATCATGATAGGCCTTAAGGAACTGTTCGAGGTATTGAATCGTCTCATCGGTATGGCTTGTATATTCTGATATTAGAGTAAAGTTGACAATCGACTGGACACAGGTTAGAGATTTGGTGAATATAGGACGTTCTGCGGCACTCAGATAACGTCAGAATGCTGTAACACATGGTAGTATCACTTTAACCAGATTCTGTAGCTCTTTTCCGATCCACTGAGGGATATGACTATACTCTTTGTTCTGCGTTGAATAGCCAGGATAAACATCCAAACTCTTCAAGATAGCATTGAATACTTGTAGCCGTTTCTATTTCTTTAGATATCTGATAACCCATTTCATAAGATGTTTTTCGAATATTCCCAGGTAGACAACATGGCCAATATCTGGTTTGAGAAGGTCGGATTGCTGAACGTTCGGAACCTCCAAAAGATGCTAGGAACCAATTGGAAACCACAATCTGTTAGTTGTTACTTGCCCTGCTAGTTGTATGCAGAGTATTTGTTGAAGAGATGTTGGGAGATCCTATAATCGCGTCTGGCTGCAAAATATCTCAAATGGGACCCTAGCTGTTTCAGTCGAATCTCACTCAGAGCCCACTGATTTTGTTGAATACCGTGCAATATGAGATTTTTCAAGTGATTAGTAATGCACCCTGAGAGGCGAAAGAAATACAATTAGACCTTTCCATTGGCGCTTTCAATCTCAAGTCCGGAGTTCCCTAGTGCAACAATTGGCATAAAGATTGCTTCCATCAAATCACCAAGAATCTTATTGTTGACCCGCCTTTGCCATGCATCTCTTGCTGCCTTGCCCAGCATCTTTGGGGTGATGGGCTAAATCGCAAAAAGAATAGTTGCATGTTTCGAGGGTTTATTCCGTGTACTCAATAGGATATTTACAATTGGCATATAGATCGGCCAGGCTTTCTTATCTCCTGAGAAATTGGTCAAACAAGTAACGTCGGAGGAATATATGATTGATATGAGTGTTGCTCCATCCCGTAATTCATCCTTTGCTAGCTGTTAATTTTGTGTACTAGTAAACGGTATGGAAGCGCCGTGGAATATTGTATTTGAACCTCCCTGTGTCTCCCACCCCCAATCAGCGGTATGCATCTCTGAATAAACTCTCTGAGGTGGTTCTTCCCATTTCATTCCTCCACAGAGGGGTAAACCAAATCTTGAACAAAACATCTTTGAACAAGTAAATAGTTAGCACAATCAACAGGATTGCGGAAAATAAATTTCTGTGTTACAGAAGCTTCGTCCAGTCTGTTCTCATTTGAAATTTCCTACTTTCGGTTAGAATAGGACCTTGTAGGGTCCATTTACTTACAGCTTTGCTAAACGATACCTACTCCTCTTTCTAGCTCTTCATTCCCATACCTGATTCTACCTGATCAATGGCAGCAAGGAGCCGATAAGCAAAGTTAATATTACTACCAGCAGGCCCCAAGTCCTTCTTGAAATATCTATGCATGTAATCCTTTAATACATTTGCTTCTATAAACCACCGAGCAAGGTCAAAGTTCTTATTGCTTCTGAAAGGTGACCAGATGTCATCTTGAGATATTTCGTGCTGTACAACGTCCCGTAGTGACCTTCGCGCAGTGGGGTGCGTCATCGGTATCGGTAGTCCAACAAATAGTCTGCTGTCCTCAGTGTCCGAATAATTAAGACTTTCCACGTCTGTATCGGCAGCGTTTCACTAGAGATCAAACTCATTTCCCTCAATATTCGTTTCCTCAGTACTAAATTCTTCCCCGAGTAGAGTGGAGGTTAGGTCAGAGACCCTATGCTGGGGGAGTCGTGCATGCCGTTCTTCGTCGCAAATAGGCTGTACAAAGTCAAAATGGGCTGTTTCCATATGCTTCTGGTACCATGTACTTGACTTGTATTTTCTTCTGCAATAGAGGCATTGAGACTCTTGTACCATTCTACAAGAAATTAGATTTGATACACAGCACAAAAGAGACGCAAAAATCAAACTTACTTGTCGAGACTGATCTCACTGTGCTTCAGCGTGTGTAGTAATTGAATAACTAGTTCTTAACTGGAACTGTGCTATAGATACATGTTATTGTACGCGAAAAGGTGAAAATAGAACGAACTTCTTTATCACATGGTCTGTTTAGTAATTTCCAGATATTTCCTGGGATAGAAAAAATAGTAGAACTTGAAAAGCTTTGAAGGTATATTGTCCAGCCTGTTTTTAATTCAAAGGCCAACTGTTCAGGTCGGTCTCACCTTTCCCTGAGCAGGATTGTACTAGTACTCGTACTTGAATGACGTTCTGGGCTCCAAACTCCATTTTCATATTAACTTTTAGACTAAATCCAGGTAGAGCATTGGAGGTCCAGTGGGCATGAACATGAAAGACGGCCCAGGACCACGACAGACACCTACAAATCTTCAGAAGACCTTACTTAACACTTATTTCTACGATTACTTTGTAAAAAATGATAAGCAATGTGAATTTTACGATAAACCTCAGGTGTGCTTTCTTTGGCGTATTGCAGACTTTGAGAGGGCCAAACCTAATGCCAAGCGCTCATCTACCCTACCCTAATATTACTTATCCAAATAAACATCAAGAAAGCAGGGGTTGTCACAAGTCTGCCTATTATATCGTTGTACTTTAAAGCAAGCTTGAAAAGCTTGCTTAATTATGTTCAACCCACATATTTAAGTGTACAAGCTTACCTTGTTACATGTTTGCCTCACGGCAACTGGACATCATTACTTTTTTGTACAGATACCGAAGGACGTTCTACGTTCAATTTGGGTAGTTTAATAGTCTCTTTCAAACTGGTTAGAGTTGTTAGAACTCTTGATACTTCGACAAACAGCTTGAATAGTATGCTCTTCCTGATATAAACCCCTTACTACCCCGGGATATTCCTTCTCCACTCCTTTATTATCTTCTCATCAATCTACAGCTTCTCATTATCCTTCTTAGTCCTCCAAAAGCAACATTTTTCTTCACAATAATACGTTATATATAAAGGAGATCTGTTTTCCGTGATCATATAGTCTTACTCACATTTTACACCAACTATACTAGTAAGTGTTATCTGCCCTGCATAACGTCAGATATGAGCCATTATCAGACCTTTCGTAGGCTATACTGAATGATATCCATAGACCCCCGGTAACTTACCATTAATTGAAGCGAAGCTTTTCTATCGCTTCTACCACCTAAAAGCAAGTTTGTGCCACAATTTGTCTCATCCCTTTCCTTCCTCGGCCTTCCAGAGATACCAACCTGAGACCTGGTCTTTCTCACTTCCTTCTAGGGCACAATGAAGCACTGCGGAAGTTCTCGAATAAAGTTGTGCACAGCTCTTACCAGCTCTTCTAAAGCCTTAATATGAAATGATATCTGACCACTATTCTCTACATACACTAGCGGCTCCCCGATTTCGCTTACTATCCCCCCCTATAGTTTGTCTTCTGTTGATCTCAGTTGCACCATTCGCAAGATGGAATGATTACTGATCGCTATTTGCTAGATTTCTTTGGGATTTTCTGTCTTCTTCTGCATGCCAAGAATATCTATGCTTAATTCAGGTAAGTCATCTGCACATCCCATGTAGTCTTTGTAAGAGAGAATCTAATTGGCTAATAGCATGTCTCCGATTTGTGGTCGTGGTCGTGTCACCACTGCCCTCTTCTGGACTGAGCTCAACCTCACAGGTGGGGGACAAACCGTGAGAGTGAGGAGATATAGCGCTGTTTGCACATACATATCAGCAAAAATTTAACATGCGTGTGACATGCGGGCGCTGCGTCAGGACATATCACTGGTCAACTTTTTTGTCCCCTGTGTCCCATGAGTCCTGACGTGAGTTTTAACGCCCGTTGCGTATAAAAGCTGGGTTTCACTCCACTGGCGTCCTGGTGCCTCCCCACCACCCTTGGCCCTAATGTATCGTCAGGACGCCCCTCTTCCTCCCTACCCTGGTTCCTACGTCCTGACGCCTCTGCAATACACCCTGATTCCCTGCCCCTTCTGGGTCTCCTTCCGACGCACTCTCTCAGTAATGGAGTGACGTCCAATCTCTTTCGGGGGAGCAACGTACTTGTAGCTCTAGCCGACGATACTAGTAGTACTACTTGTAAATTTCACCCACGGTCTGACTAGCGTAATTCAAGAAATTTCAATTTCTATGTCTACTAGTATATACTACTTCTGATCCCTTTCGTGTATATACTGATCTCGTTCCAACCTCCTGGTTCCGCCGTTTCTCACGCCCTGGCTCCTCCGTTTCCCACACCCTGGCTCCCTGACGGAGCCAGGGCGTTGGAGTGACAGAGCCAAACTTTAATAACTTATATACATCCATGTTAAATCATATAGGACCAGCCCCCTTTTGCGTGGTTCAATAGATCCCATTAAACGTTACTAGATTGATCCTGCTGTTGACAAGCCAGAGCAGGTCCGTTTCTGATATGAGATGTGCTAGGCCTCTGATCGTTCCTATATCCACAATTGTCAGTTCCCGGGCGTCATCCCTCAGATGAACTGTCACAAGGCCGGGTACGTCTGACGGGCGCCCTGAGTTAACTACAATTATCAATTGAATGCCTGCAACGTGGTAGACAGTTTCCTGGTACGTGTAATCCCTGATTTTGAAAAGAGCTATGAGCTTCGCCGGGACACGCCCCCTAAGCGCATCATACATCTGCTCGCCACCAGCCTGTATCCAAATAGAATCATTCCTCCTCCCTTGGTTACGGAAGAGTCAAGTACCAATGCACCGGGCTCCGTATATGTTGTAAATATCAGTTTCCTAGAACACAAGCACTGGGATTCCAAGTGTCGTCACTAGTTCAACCGGTAACGATCGAATTCCCGCCAGATCTTTAGGAAGCCGGCGCCCAAGTGGCAGGTTCAGTCGGCTATATCTTATCAATTCTCGACAAATTGTTTCAAGAGAGATATCGGACACTCTGCAAATATCGACGACGTTGCGTATCTCAGCACCACGTAATTTCAGAATCCTATGATAGGCAGGTGGGACTGAGGCGGTTCTCGTTTTCTCTAAATGCTCGACTACCTCCGCTGGTAGATCTACTACGGTAGGTCGCAGGAATTCTAAGTTCAAAACTCTCATCCAGATCGCATGCTGCCGGCCATAGCTGCTTAGTATCTTTCGCGCTGCGTCAATTTTGTTTAAACGTCGATACCCGTCCTTGATCTGCTCCTTGTGCACGAGCTCTCCAAACTCCGTAGAATATATAGGAATATTGCCAAATGGGTAGATGTGCTCGAGAAAGTGAATTATTAGATGCATCTTAAAAAAGTTGAAATGGGATTCGGCGTGGATCAAGTCCATATATTGGTCATTTTCTTCTTGCCGGTCTACCTCGCGTACTCGGAGCCTCTTTGATCTAGCGACTGACTGGTTTACTAGCTTACGCTGGCGGCGTAACTCCTGGCGCAGCTCATCAGCCTTGACCTGCCTCTCTTTCGATATCCTAAACTCCAAGAAGATATTTTTCGTCTCATGAAAACGCTTGGCATAGTTTTCCATATATTGTATGGTCTCGTCTGTATAGCTTCGGTATTGAGCCATCATGCAAAAATCAAGTAGCCACCTGACGCAGATGAGCGCACATTTGAAAGGTTGTACTTGAGTGCTATCAGGCTGTCTCAATACCATGGCGAAGACTCCAAACATACAACGCCCTAGAACCCTCATCTCCATTCCTTGCCACTGCGTAATCTCATGGTAAGCTTTGTTGGGCGCATAGCCTCTTGGGTATGGCGGCAAAGCCTTATAGGCGTGTCGAATACCTGCTGTCGTGAGTATTTCTTGAGAAATCCCTGTATCCATTCCATCATATGCTTGAATAGTCCTACATAAATCATATATAGCAAATCCGGCATGTGCAGATCAGGTGCTGAAAGTCTTTCAAGTCCTTGAAAAATATTTTGACCCGTCTTTATAACAAGGCGTTCGTAACCTTCCTTTCTTGCTTAATTTCTAGCCCGATGATAATTGACGCCAGTTGCTAAATCATCAGGAGGGACCTCATATTTATGACAGGTATTGGTTATTATCCTGTGTAGTGCGGCGTTTTCCATATGGTCAGCAATCCACCCAGACAAGATCTGGAAGCATGTCCGGATTTTCCCTTCGGCACAGTCTATTGGGACGCCCTCTAGCGTAGTATCTCTCAAGGGCTCAAAGATCAGCTCGAATCCGCCCTTAAGGGTGTAGGCATTAATCTGTCTCTGGAGTTTGTCTGCTGCAGGGATCTTGGCGAGTTTGAGCGAAACGGGCAATAGCGCAAGAAGGAGAACCGCCATTGATCCAGATCTGTTACCTCTAGTCGACGGAAGATTACCGATGGTAATGTACACTGGCCATGCCTTCTTGTTTCCCGAAAAATTGGTGAGATGTCTCTGATCAGACATCCCAATGATTGGAACCACCGTCGCCCTATCGGTAAGTGTTTTCTACGCACAGTTAACAACATTAAATGAAGGAGAGCGGAAAACTATACTTGAACGTCCCACCACATCAGGAAAATGTTTTTGCGCGGTCCAAGGTGGTCCTGAACGCTCCTGAACCACCAGGGGGGGTTTTGGTCCCCATGGTCCTCCCTGGTCCGCGCTGATCCACCCTGGTCCACTTCGCGTAACCGAGGTGCGCGACCGTGCACCAGCGCGCACCAGCGCGCACCAGGGAGCACCAGGGGGACCGTAACCCCCCCTGGTGGACCAGGACGTGTTTTTACATTTTCCTGATGCACCAGTCGGCCGTATGCATTTCAGCATATATTCTCTGTCCATTCTGATGGAATTCCCGGCGCAGCCGATATACTAAGTCATCTCGGTAGGTTATCTGCCAAAGAAGATATCTCACGCAGTCTAGGATGTTGCGATAGATGAATGGTAACGTGCTTTTGCCGTCTTCACTAGCAACTTGTCCTTTGAACCTTCGTAGATATGGGCCATCCGGATCCAACGATCGAAGAAGTTTCTCCAGCATATACATGGAGCTATAGCCAATTGACACTGGGTCACCGAGATGATTTGCAAAGTAATCATTGATCTGCGACTTCGAGGATTTACTCTCAATGAACTAAGATGCAAGTTTGAACCCCTTGACACGGGTGAATAGAGCCCATGGCCCCTCGCACAGTTTGATGTGTTCTTGCTCATATCCGTTGACGTCTCCAATTGCTTCTCCGGGACATTCATAATGAGTCTGTTCAGCAGCAGAGGACGACGTGTTGTCGCTAAGTGTGTCAGTATGAGTGTCGTATGTAAGGTTATTAATTGCGTCGTGTTCACATCTGGCTGGATCACTGGCAGGATCTGATTCCTAGTCTGAATCGGGGCGCTCGCTTGGTTCATTCAAGTTCTGATGAATTATGTCGGTTCCGGGGTCGTCAATACGATTAGAAGGCAGATATTGTAGGGTAGAAGCAAGTATGATATCGAGGTCTGCATACACCTTTTGGAGTTGTGCCTCGTATAGGCCTGCACACAGGTATCTTCGAAGACAAAATGAACATTTGACCGGCATGGTAGATTACGTCTCTGTCGATTTTAGTAGTCGTGTGTATATTCTGAGGGTCAGCGTAACTTGAAGGTTGTGGCGATCGTGATCTTAACACATAAGGGTGAGAAGCTGGGCTCAGCGCCGTGTACGCTTTGAACATTCACAGTGGAATCGGTTTAGCGTTGTTTGTCGTGCCATCACCTGGGTGCAGCTGTTTCTCACTTGCGTTCGACTTGAAAAAGATAATGACTGAAACACTAATGCGCCTGAACTGTCAATTCTTGATTCATCTTGCAATCAACTGACACAATTCATGATGGTTTGAACCTCTCTTGAATGTCTGCGTGTTGTATATTGAATGTGGGTTGATCTCGGCAGAAGGGAGTTCATCAGCAAAAAAAGAAATCTGTCTTTTGTGCTCCACGGTGAGCCATGTCGTTGAGTTTTACGTTTTGGCTAATCGCGAGTGACCCCAGTTAATCATGATGCTTCCGATTGTGTCCCCTAATAATCAGATACAAATCTTAATTTTAGCAAAGTATAGGCTATTTTTATCAATATCTCATAGACATTTTACATTACAAAGTTGTATGTTATGAACTCAAATTTCTCAACTTCGGTATGTAAAAGGTCTGTGAGTTCTTAATAAAAATTGCTCATATTTTGCAGAAAATAGAATGAATATCATCTTCTTTAGTCAAACTAACGGGATTTTTAATATCGCGATCATAGGACTCATGATGTGCCAAAACGTAAAACTCAACGACATGAGGCACAGGGGGCAGGCTGTTTTTTTGCTGATGTTCATACCAAGAATAATCTCACAACGGCCACAATATCCACCAATATCCACAGCATCCATAATCTTCACAACATAAGACTCATATCTTTCAGAAGACTATCTATATCGACCAAAATTTGATCGACATAGTGCAAAATATCAACAATGTACATTACGTATACATGGCGAATCTGGGAGTGGGCCAGGAGGCTCTGCGGGAGGACACCTATCAACTTCCGCTGAACTCTCTCTCAGGGCCAATTAGTATGAGTGGCTCGAATCCGGACAGTATATCAATTACGGTTCATAACTCGAACATGGGGTTCACTACTATTCCAAAGAACCCGGTGTATACAGCATGGCGGGACCTTGCAAAAGATCTGATGATAGCAAGGAACTATGTGTCGGGAGTCTGGGCCAGAATTTATCCTGATGCTGACTTTCAGCTAATCGTCGCAGGTATGAGGAGATTGCGCCCTGCATGTGATGAAGTCGCCACAGCATCAGCTGCGAATGATCTGGCGCATATGCAGGAGATTGATAAGGCAGTCGTTCAACTCATTAAGGACTGTGTGAGGAAGTTGTTGACCACAGTAAAGACTCAGGGAGCTGGTGCTGCCCAGGGTCTGCCTGGAGTCCCCTTTGGGCAGGTGATTGTTCCGGCGAATTTACTATCAACAAACGTCCCAGCTCGGTGGGGTCTTCCAACGGCTATGCCGATCGTATCCCCAGTTCTTCAAAATGCTCCCCCGGGCAACGCTCCTCCTGATCCACCCAGGAACAACCAAGCTGCAGGACCACCCCCCATACATCCCCTACCGGTTGCTTACCCTGGCCCTCCAGTTGATGACCCTGCGTTACCAGTTGACGACCCTGCATCACAAGTTAACGACCCTGCTCCACCACCAATGGCACCGCCCCCCCCGGGAAATCCCGCTATGGCCAATATTATGCCAACAGGTTAGTTCTTTTCTAAATTATCTGCGTATTTCATGCTTTCACTTACTAATGAAGAGAATACAGATTGGAGCGCTCTACTTGGGCATCCACATGCCGTGTATATAGCTTATGTCCTGCCTTCGAGATATAGCCTGGGGCTGTCAGCCGAACAAAGGGCCAAGGTAAATGTCCCTGCAAACTCATGAGTACTCCATTGGCGTCCCCCTCACATCATTGGTGTAGAGTTCGCCAAGCTAGATTCCTATGATATCTGTGGACTTTCAGCAATGATTAACAGAACCATAGCTCACTGCCGGATTCGCTACATCGTTGGCGCTAGTGGCGAAGGTCGTAGAAGGCTGCGCAGATCTCCCAATCAGCCATTAACCTTGATAGAGTATATCTTTATCGGGGCGATGAAGACGTACGCACCTGGCTTCTGTCTAATTCAGGTCTGAAGACGCCCTCGACCTTTTAGGATATTGCTACCGTGATCGGAATGACGAGAGACCAGACACGGTAGAGCTGAGGAGCCTCCGTATCTCATCCACAAGCCGTCCGCCATTGGGCTGTGACATCCAGGGGGCACGAATAGGCCACCGCATTTTCGAGAACTGGAACAGACGCCGGACATTATGGTAGGCAGGGTGATAAGCCTGAGGAAGAAGAAGCCCCGGGGATGATACGTTAATATTTCGCGCTCGGAATCTGCGCATGAATCGGAGGACATCACTGGAATATTGCCATCCCCCGTGGAGGAAGCGCTGAATCGCTGGCCATCTGTATCCCGTTTGCCGTCAAATCATTGAGTTTGCTGAATCGACAGCTGCCATTGGACTTGCTTCATCGCCCTGCTCAAGTCGGCAAAGAGCGTAAGCGCGGGCTCATTTCGATACCGAAAATTGCGACGATGAAACGCCCAAGAGACTACGCTTGAGTTCTATCAATGAGTTTTTGAAAGCCAAGGAGGTACGGAAGCGCGACGCTCAGTTCGATGACGAAACTTCGGAGGAGCCTGAGCGAAAGAGGTTGCGAGAGGATTCCGTCTGAGGGAAGGTTTGAAGTGCGATGCAAGACTTTCATCCAAGCGTCGATTGTTCGCCGTTCAAACTAGATGAGCAGTGGGTTAGCGGTTTGTTCTGACATTTCATAGGGATGTTTGTTTCCTTTTCTGTTTCGCGATGAGTTCAGCGATGAGTTCAGCATGTAGATTGTTTACTAGATGCACCTAGGCATGTAATAGTAGTTTAGTTTCATAGTGTTGCCGAAAGGATGTTCACCCTAGATAGCGTATGAGCAGTGCAGATGTGACGTGCCGTGGGGGGTGTCGACGATGGTGGCCAAGACTTCGACGTCGGAAGGGTAGCGACCTCACGCATTGTAGTTTCGCGGCTCTTATTGCGGCTTAAACCCTATTGAACATACAACGCCGATTGACATCTTACCCCGTAGGGCTACCCCATATCGCACTCGCGATCCCCTTGACGGCCAAATTTCTATTCAACGTACAGTCACGCGCGCCGCACTTCTTATGGTTGTCCACTGGCACGAGGAGTATAAGAAGGCCATCCTGCCCCTGGCTCTCCCACGCTCAGTTCCACACAAACTGATCGTCTCCCCTCGTCAATCCTTCGTTTGACATCCTTTCTTCGAACACCCACGACGCCACACGCCTGAAGAGCCGGAGCTTGAATTTACACAAACCTCCTACTCATCTTGACGAATAGTTCTTACGAATCGTTCTTACACCACGCATCCAATGGCAACGTTGAAACAAACACAAACACCGGCGCAAAAGACTAAGTAAGGACTATCTCTACATCAATTCAGGAGCGCATTATCTTAACATCTCCGTCGCTCTCAGACGTCATGCCATCCAAACACCCGCAGACGGCGAAGCCACCAGTGCCAAGCGCAGAAACCCTACCGCGAATAGCTGCGACTGCCGGTGAGGCGTCGAGAAGTAAGAAATCTTCCATATTATCAAGACCACCCATTCGTACCGTCAATCTATCAACTAACAGTTACGTGGACAGTCGTTCATTGATGTTGGACAAAAAGCCTGCATTTGAACCGGCGGTGCAGGATTCAAGGTGGGTGAATACAGACATCCAGTACTACGCATATACCAGAAAGTTCAGTCCTAACTGTAGTGGGATCAGGGGGGCGCGCTATGGCGAAATTTCGTACGCCAAAGGCTGGTGTGGGTTCCCCAACCGCGACGGCGCAAGGGTCCATACACGACGTGGCGCGATCAAATCAAGGCCTACATCACGGCACTCTCATGGAAACCCGGGTCCCTGACTGACGATCAATTGGACTCAGTCATCATTTTCGCAAGCTCCCTTCCCCCAGTCAAAGTCCAGATTGCACGTATAAAAACAAGCACCGCCAAGAAGACGTTGCAGAAGTCGAACGCCAATTAAGGCACTTAGTCAGGGACATATGTAGAAAGCTTCAGGCGACGATGGATCGTCTCGAGGCGGAGCGCCGAGAAGCTGGATTGGACGCTGACACGGAACATCAGAGTAAGTTCTCATCGCCAGCTATGGTACGTTTCGCTATTCGGCGACTAGTACTAACTATTTTTTCTAGCAGTTCAATGCGATTGGGCTTCTCCATATTGCCCAAGGGCGATAAGGCTCCACATTGTTCGTCGGACGGGCGCTCCTAAAGCTAACCACCCTTTCTTGGACCACCGCTGGTATGCACGACCCCGGCGAAGGATCGCGTGGGCGTCCTGGCATCACCCAGCATAAAAACCCTACTCCAGGTTCTCAAGCGACAACATGTAGAGGAGGCAATCGGTTATCCTCGATATCTCATCGGGGCGACCGGGTACGGAGCCACCTCATTGCGCCAGCAACCCTCAGATCCTCTCCCTATCTCTGAGCTCATATTTTTATATAGAGATGATGACATCCAGGCATGGCTCCTCGCCAATCCGGGCAAAGATCCTCTGGATCTTTTGGTGCTGGAGTCACGTCAGGATCTGGGCAGGAACCAGAGAGACCCCCGCCTGCTTCGGGCGATACCCTTTTTTTAATCGCAAGGTCTGGGATCGCTGGGGGCATATGGATGATAACGTAGAAGAGGAACATCCCACGACGATGGCCACAACGACAGCTCTGGCAAAGACAACGAAAGCAATCCTGATGCAAGCTTGGGCTAGGACAGTTACAATGATGAGGAAACATCGGGAGATACTTGGGCATCTGCTAGTAATTCACGCCGTACTAGTAATTGCCATTGTACTAAAGACATCATTGTTGTTGTAAATTTTTGTACCCAATGTGCTTTTGATTCAATATCTTAATACAAACTCTATGGCTAATCAAACACCTAGGACGACGATAAGGAGTTCATGAACTCCCACGCGGGGGGGACTCAGAAAGCGACTCTCCCCCATTCGTAATGCACCTAGAAGACGTACCCAGCATTCCGAACATAGGACCCAGACCGGGCCCTCTAAGCCGTCGGAGCAAGAACAACTCAGATCCATGAGGGACCCCACTCCCATTCATGATCCACCTGGAAGACGTACGCAGGATTCGGAACATAGGGATCCAGGCACCGGGCCCTCTAGGTCGGAGCAAGAACAACTCAGATCAATGAGGGATTTTGTCCAAGCGAATCCTGGCGATGCAGCTATTAAGGAATCCCGAGGCTGTGGCGGCTGAGCCTAGACCACCGACTGTGGTGTCCGAACCTGGACCAGCGACTCTAGCGCCCAAACCAAGAGAGCGTCGTCGTCACGCTCGTGGGCATGATGGCACCATATAGCCCTGTTTCCCCCTGAACAATCTGAGGATTACGATATTCATCGTGGGACGTCTACCCCACGCCCGAGACTTTACACTAGCAGCGACCCCGCCTGCTCCTGACCTCTACTGCTCCTGCCCTACAAGTGTTCCTCCGGTATAGCTAGCCCCCCTGCACCCCAGCAAACTACGGCAGCCGGAACTACTAGGGATGCTAGTACCCACCAATGCGACACACACCGTCAGAAAAAAAAAAGCCAAAGGCCGGAAATCTGTCTTAAACGGCACGACCAGCCTGAACCCCGACGCCTATCCCCGTCGAGGGCCAAGTCGCCGGACATCACTGAATATAATATCTTCACGTTTTTTCCACGCCCAAATTCCCCTTTTTTTGATACATCTTTTCTCGTCGTCTTGCATTCTTTCGATTTTTGTAGGTTTTCGCTTTATAATAGTAATAGTAATCAA